>OX596251.1:120221-214223 GCA_951394255.1 Polyploca ridens
CAAAAACATTTTCATGTAAAATGTTGCCAAGACGAGACCAAATGGCTCACTTACAAAGTACCTACTCATGTATTTCTCGTATAAGTAGTAAATAAAAAAAAAAGTTAAACCTTGATATGTATCGGGTAGCCTACATGAAAGATGGTACAGTCACTAAATCGTGTTAGTCATAGTCATGAAATATTGTTAAATCGAGGTCATGTGATAAAAAATCCTATACTTTTTTTTATATGATTCACGGATAGAGTGACTAACCGAAATTTACGTGTAGGTAATAACGAAATCTCTGAAATTGTTGCACCACAGTACAAAGATAACAGTAGGTTCCTAAGTAGAAATGGAAATCTCCGATGTTGAAAAATGTTAATTAATGCACCGGGTCTGATCGACAAAGGCAATCCACTTAAGTGATAAAATGATGATGCCTTACTACCTTAAGCAAGTGCTTAGGAAGATTTATGAATGAATGCCAGAATTACCTTCATTTAGATACATTGGCTATAGGCTGCCACACTTATCAACGAGCTTGACAAGCAGGCTAGGGACCACCTAATCAGACCTGATGGTAGGTAGGCAGCTGCCGTTGCCTACAGACATTAGCTATACTACGGAAAACGCCAATGTGATGTCGAACAACACACTCTTTACAAAGCCTAGAAGGCACCTGGCTGGCACCGCTGTGCAGGAGCTTGAGAACAGACTTTCACCTTGAGGATCTTAGCCAGCCAGACGGGTACTACAAAGTATCCTACCACTCTGGTTTCCACACGATGCTGCCACACCGATAGCTGCTCTTTGTAGGATTCGAACTATTATTATTATTCACTATACCATTGAGCTATCATCACTTCGAATAGGTATACCTTACTTCATTTAATGTTCTACATCCTAATTTGTATGCGGACCCAAAGGTAGAGAATCCCTCTACCAGCGTCTGTGCTCCCTGACTCTTATAACTTGTTGATCTACAAAGCTAGAGTGAATAGGTACTTTCATTAATGGCCTCGTCGAGCTCTGAGGCCAAATCTCTGAAAAGGCCAGCCTCCCTAAAAAGGAAGGTAAAGCAATATTTTTGCGCAATTCATATTTTCGAATTTACGGCAGATCTTATGCAATTCATCAATTCCGAATCTTTTATTGAATTTAATTGTATATAACGTAATGAGTGACTAGTATACCAAAAAATATTGAAATTACGTAGGATCTGACGTGAATTCGAAAAAATGAATTGCGTTAGCAATATTGCTTTAGCTTCCTTTTTAGGGGGGCAGAGCTCTGAACAGGTGTGGCTTGTGGGGGCTGATTTGCTTATTGCTATGAAACTTATTAAATAATAAAAACTTTTTAACAAAAAATTAAACCACCGAAAAAACTGAAAAGCAAAAAATAATTTTGAATATACTTAACTTGAATTTTATAAGGTTTTGCAGTCGGGGATAAATAAATATTACAAAAAAAATACATACCTACGTAGGTTATTGTTTTATCCCCGACTGCAAAACCTTATAAAATTCAAGTTAAGTATATTCAAAATTATTTTTTGCTTTTCAGTTTTTTCGGTGGTTTAATTTTTTGTTAAAAAGTTTTTATTTTATAATTTTTGTGGCTATAATAATCTACTAATTACTAAATGCTAATGTTTGATTTCTTTTGATTTAATACACAATTCAGCATTAAAATCTGTAGGTCACCCTTATTTTCCCACCCTTAGGGTAGGTTATTTGCACCCAAATTTATATGGGACCAACCTCGAGGTATACCCTATCGAATAAAAAAAGAATTATCAAAATCGGACAACTCTGTAAAAAGTTATGCGTGATCATACATAAAAAAAAAAATATATACGCGTCGACTTGTTAACCTCCTCCGTTTTTTCGTCGGTTAAAAATTTAGTTTAATTTGTAGTTTTGCTGCTGGGGCACGCAATTGTTGTCAGTGCGATTAGAATGTGAATATTTTGTTATGAATCTAAGCTTGTTTTGAAAAGAGTAATTGCCGAGTTTATTGCCGGCTCTCCTCAGCAATTGCAACCTTCCGACTAGGTATTTTATTTAGATACAGACTATTCATAAGTGCCTGCGAAGGTCTATTTGAAATAAATGATTTTGATATAAAATATCCTTACCATTTTCAAATCAGCAAGCAGACGCATCGAGGAGTCCGACTCGTCGATGGTGGCGTGCCGCACGTCGAGCACGAGCGTGACGAGCACGGAGGCGGCCGGCGGCGCCTCGCGGTCGTACTCCGCCAGCAGCAGGTCGATCTGCGTCGAGAACTGCGTCGCGTTGCTGCATTCCCCTAACACTGCTGACAAACCTGAAACCACATCACACGTCACATAGAAAAAGTCGTTTTCTGACTCTACTTTTATGTTTTTGAGTCCAGTTGGGAATTTGGTAAAAATCATGTACATCGAGTAGCGATGAAGTTAACTATTGACAGCGGCAAACTTCGTCGACCAGAGCTCATTTTGATAAATCGTTTGTGCTTTCTATGATGCCTTATATAGCGTCAGTACTATTATCTATTCTGTTGTAGAGTACCAATCTAATATTATTTACCTACCACCTAATGACTCAAGGCAGCCACTAAACTAAATCAAATTAAGCTGTAATCACTGGATCACTGCATCGTTTCTACTGAGGGTATGATTCGTTCGTAACCATAAAAATCGAATCATGCAATATCTTGGCAACCATTGAAATTCAAACAGTCCTGTGATACTTCTTTTCCAATATAAATAAATCGAATGCAAATGAGTGCTTAGCTCTACCACAGTCTTATCATTACGAAATTAATAGGTACTGTAGCTCTACCAAAGACGAAAAGAATAATACTTAGTTGCTCTGCTGCTTGTGCGCCGCAATGGCACAAGGTACAACATATGTAGGTACCTTGTAGGTAGGTACAGTCGATAATTATTTCTCAATATCTAATGGAATGCCAATGAACTTGAGTAGGTGTCAAACTGCAACGTATCAACTGAACTATTTGTAAACTGCTGGAGTCGATAACTATCAATAGCCTCTATCAGACGATGCACACATTCAAGACACTTTTTGAACTTTACTTTTGAACGTAAATGGACAACACAAAACTATATATATAGTAGGTATAAAACACGTAAAACCGAACTTGGAGATGTGGGGCGTACCATCAACTCTTATAGAGGTTTAAAGTTATATCATGTCTTTTGACTCAAACGATTTTCAGTCTGAATCGCAATAAGAGTTGTTAGAAAGGGGATTTCACTTCGTGTCTGCGCGCACAATTATTGTCACTTTCTTAATCGCTAAAATAGAATGTCGTCTGTCAGAGGCCTGAGACAATTTGTAAGACGGTAGGTAGGTAGGTACTTACCGTATTGTGAAGCTAAAAATGCGAGGAGTAGCGCTGCACCCGGGGACGCCATTTTGCAACAACTGAAGCTGCAACCGTCTGAACCGTTTGTGGTCGACCAGGGGTTAACAATTGTTACTCAATTTTAACGTTAAACAAAAGATTACTTGTGTGTGATTAATTAAGACAAGTATGGGGATGTGGTAGAGAGTACATTGGCAAGTTAAGTAGAATAGATCTTTGAAAAAGATGAAATCTTGCTTGGATCCGGCAGCTAGTCGGCAGTCGTTCGAAAGTGGTTCGGAAAGATTTTTAAAAAATCGCTCCAGTAATTGGAATGTCTTTACAATAGACATTGGACAGATAGTAGACAGTAGACACAACTTAATCCTCCCATGACCAAGGGTTGTGATGACTACTGATGACTTATCATCAGAGAAAACCAGAGCAAGATTAGAATGAAGCATAAAACAAAATCAAAAATATTTTATTCAAAGAGACGCAGGCAGACTTATGAATAGGCAAGATCCGGCAATAATAATAATAATAAATGTATTTATTGCTCAATCAAATTACATAATAATCATAATGCAGCCCTGTCTTCTAAACTAGCGCGAGCTGTGTGTCAGAAGACAGTACCCTCCCAACACTTGCCTTATTCTATTTGATTTAACAAAAAAATAATTATAATAAGTAAATTAACATTTCATATTATTATCAACAATATTTTCTAATTAATTAACATTTGTGTGTGTGTGTGTGTTTGTATGTGTTTGTGTCTGAGTGAGCAATAACATCAGCTATTAGGTATGTAAGTATCTACTTTCTTCTATATTCATTCGTCCATGGTAAATAGCAGACCAGTCGCCCCAAGTAGCAGCTGTCCATAAGTTATGACTGAGTTAAAACTATTCAATGGTGTCATTATAAATTATTTAAAAGTATAAAATGTTCCTGACCCCAGTGGTGGCGCGATGCGTAGGCGCGGTATCGGCGCGGGTATCCGCCGTCGCAAGGACAATCCCAACAATGGAGCTTACATTGTTTCATACTAAATAGGTAAATACATACACACATCTCATATTACACTGTTATGTTTCTACACCATGAGGATGACTGATGGGAGAAAATGAATGACCAATAAATACTGGTTGATGATCTTGAATTTTTAACGAATATTTCGTGCATTTTAATTTATTACGTAAATTTCAGGTGCCTAATGAGGCATATGTCAAGTACTTAGATAATTATATGATGTACCTTACCTAGACCTTACCTAACTTAAAGATATACACAAATCTGGGAGAGTGCGTGTCCGCACGTAACCCAAGCCATTAACAGAGCTTGTAATATTTGTATAAAGTTGTCTTTAAAAGTCTCGTTTCTGGGAAAATGTTTCGTAAGCTTAATTAATTAGGAATCAAACAAATGAACAGCAACTTTCTTGCAACATTGTTGTAGTTTTACACGCGCCGCGCCGCCCGCTCTCGTTATCAATTATCATACAAACAAACTCGTGTGAAGTCAATACCTATATATATCAATCAAGGAACTCTACCGATGCGGAACTGGCATAGAGACTATTTTGCTATCATTCACCCGATCAAATAAATAATTAATTAAGATTAGTTTATTTCAGATCATTATTTACCTTTTTATTTCTTTACCTACACTGCGCATATAAAGGCGTCTACGGACGATACGATTTGGCACCCTATCTGTAGGGCCGATCGGTCGGGCTGATCTCTTGTCATACAAACTTTCCGTCAACTTGGTCTCCTAACATGTCAATTTTACACCAATTTTGTGAGAGGTAGAGCATAGCGTTAGTTCGCTTACAGAATACCGCAGCCAAATAACTATATGTTGTGTTCCTGCGCGTGAGTAAGGTCGCCAGAGCACATAGGGGAGGAGGGAAGGGTCGGTAACGCGTGAGTGATGCCTTGTGTGTTGCAAGCGTCCATATGGCTAAAGTAACCGCTTATCATCTTACGGGCTGTTATGCTTGTAAACCGACTCAGTCATATAAAAAAAAATTAGGGCCCCTCCCAATCGGCCCTACATATCGGGTGCCAAAATTTTTACTAAAAAGTTTATACGTTTATACACGCAACAAATAAAACAATCACTTTTAATTAGAAAGGAACTTTATTGTGATGAAATAAGAAACATTTTGTTTCATGTGTTGATTACTCAAACAATATCCGAGGTAGGTATTAGATGTAATCAATTATAAACCTACATAAGAGGTCACACTTCGTCTGTTAACTAATTAACTAATACAACAAAAAACAATTAGACGTCACAAAACATAACAACAAAAATATAACATGCTACTTTTTCCCAAACGTAGCGTTATAACTGTTATATTATAAGGGTACCTACTCACGACCAGGGATGAGGCATATACCATAGATCCATAAGGATGAGGTGTCGCTAATCTGCATAGCTTTAGGTTCATACATAACGAAATTAAAATATTAAATACAACGAATACATTTACATTATTATGATACAGCTACATAAACTATACAATAACACACAGAAATACAGGACTTCCTTTTTTAGAATATCTAAAAAAATATTATGTACTAGGACTTATGTCTAGTAAGAAAATTCTAAAATACCTAATAGTAAAAAAAATACAAGTAGGTACATTATCTAAGTACCTATTCTTAAATTAGGAATTATACACTTCACATCACTAAGAAGTGATTTTACCTAATCTTAATTTTAATAAAAGCAAATAACGTTTAATTTTCAACGATATAATATATTTAAAAATATTCGAGTAGTAGCTTCCGTCACGCGGTTTCGTTTACGTTTCATGTTATCTATCATGTTATTTCACATACAATTTCATGATTACTTATACATACACCATATTAATACAGGAGAAGTTATATATTCCTATCTATCTATACGAATATAATAATTCTGAAAAGTTTTTTGTTTGTTTCTTTAAACGCGCTAATCTCTGGAACTATCAGTTGGAATCGAAAAATTCTTTCACTAATAGGACGCTACATTATCTGCGAGAGCTATAGGATGCTTGTTCCGGGAACGCGGGTGAAACCGTGGGGAACAGCTAGGCTAGTTATCATATAAATAGGGCCATCTGCCTCTCCTTCGGGATCAGGAAATGTCGTGAAATAGTCGCAGGTGTAGTAACTATCAAACTACCTACAAGTTCTACATAAACTATAGGTACCTACAAGGTACACACACAAAATATATAACATAAATATACGTCACTCTTAATAATTGCCAATAAAGAATATCGGCCTTACTCATAAACGCTATTTAACTAAATCTACTGAATAAATGGTCAAATAAATAACGTCACCTTGCTGTCATTGTCAAACAATTTGACGTTATTTAGGTGACCACTTAATCAGCTTATTAGTTAAATAACGTTTTATGAGTAAAGGGGTATATTATTAGTGATAGTTACGTAGTAACTATTTAGTAATCTGTGGTGATAGTTTAATTGTGCCGAAAAAATGACATTATAAATAGAATAATATAGGACCTAATATTTGCAATAAACTAAACATGATATTTCATAATGTGTTTTACATCTGAAATGAATGTGTTCCCGTTTCACCGTCCGGGTCCGCGTGTTTTTCTTTTGATAGGTCCGTTTTTGACCACAATCTCACCATGGTAAGTGATGATGCGGCCGAAGGTGGTAAGCACACAAAACCTAGAAGGAACTGGCTCTCAAGTGCAGCTGTCGGAACTCACCGTTAGGTGCTTGGCGACAGATTTTCAACTTGAGGATGGTAGCCAGCCAGATGGGTACAAAGTACCCTACCACCGTGCTATGGTTTCCTCACGATGTTTTCCTTCACCGAAAGCTCAAGCTCATTGTAGGATTCGTACTCTCGTTCGTCTCTACAGTAGAGTCGCAGCGGGTAGGGTTACACGCCCGGTTTGCGACCACGACCGCTCTCAAGTTGAAACGCCAAGCACCTATGCGGTGCGGTGTTGCGGCGCGGCGGGCGGTTGCATTTGAGCACCACTTCCCTTAGTATAGGATCTCTAATAGAACGACCTTCACCGAGATGTTTATTTGATGAATCGTATTTTATATTAAAGTTAATATGTCAATAAATTTATTGCATATGGGTTGCCTAACAGATTTCAGTCCAGGATATGATCAATTAATAATTTTTAAAGAAATGTTTTTTAAACATTTCACCGGTTTGATTATTAGACAAATTCTATACCAATCGAAAGTATGAAGCTCATAGAATATGCAAACGTTAGGTTGCCTATTCTTTTCCGGTCACAACTCTCGGGTTGCCAGGTATAAACAGGTAAATCGATATTTGCACCGGTCTGATTATTGAATTAAAATTAAATGAAAATAAAGATTATTTTATTATGAACACGGTAGCATAGGGTTGCCTGTGAAAAATCAGTTCCGAATTCCGGTTGTCGAAAAGTGAAATATTGCTTGCTGAAATATACCACCCAGTGACAGACGGACGGAGACGCACTATAAGGGTTCCTTTTTACCTTTATGGTTCGAAGCCTAAAAAGGTCTGCAACACATCGGCATTCAACTTAGTATTACTAATGTCCGGAACATCATTTGACCCCATACATATAATTATATACTTATTTACAAAGCTTTTATCAGGTAACTTACACCGTTAAGGCCTTATATTATTTCTTAGTTGTTGTTGTTGTACATCGAACTGGAACTTACAGTTACATATTATACGTTATAGCTTTATTACAACATGGATCATTTACTTAGTATGTAAATACATTATTTAATTGCAGTGTTCAATTATTCCAATCTAAAATTATTACAAACATTAAACTTTGAATCCTGCTTATGAATAATTGGAAATATTGGAGTAATTTAAATACATAATATACCTTACTTTCTTAGGCTTCTAATATAAAAGGAGAATCAAATTAAAAAAAAGCTTCAAGAATAGCTTGCGTTAATGGAAAATAAACATTATGCCAGGGGTACTAGTTCCAAATTAAATTGTTTTATCTCGACTGAAAAAAATATCTTGGCTTGAATTTGAATTAGCGTTTTAAATTGTATTTACTCACAATACGGTACTCCTTAATACTAGTGGATTGAGGTTTCTACTTTATCTTGAGGTTCACCGACACTGTATTTAGAAATACTGACCATTCCACTTTTAGCACACCACTATAACTACTATAAGCGACGACCACACGTATCTCAGAGCCCCGTAGGCTCCAGTAGCGTGTTCTGTCCAAGTCAGGGTCCCGTGTGCGTGTGTGTGTGCGTGGGCGGGCGGGTGTGTGCGGGGTGGTGGGCGGGCGGCAGGTAGTGCCAGTAGGGCGGCGCGTCGCCGGCCTGCGCCTGGCACGCGGCCGTCAGCCCCGCCCAGCTGAACCGGTACGCGTACCGCTTGCCGTGCACCTGACATAGCGAACTTGGTACACATGGCTACACATCAAACTATACATTTCTAGTATAAGCTGATCTCGCATTGTGAACAATTTTCGTACAATGAGAGGTCAGCTTATACTGGAATATTATAGCTTGATATGTAGCCGTGTGTACATGGGATAGTTATAAATGCTCTTAAGCAAAATGTGCTCATCTTTTTACCCTGGTATATCAGTAAACGTTAATTAACACTTTCGCGTTGACGAATTTTCTCTATTCTCTCGAGGAACTACAAGAATCACATGGGGTATCGGATACCTCTAAGGTCGTTCTACCTTTGGACTTCATCTAGTCACAAATAGTTGTGACACCTGTATTGTTACCTTGCTCATAATATTCTTATCGTAGTAGTAGCGGAGCGCGCGCGAGAGCTTGTCGTAGTTCATGTTGGGCTTCTGCTTGCGCCGGCCCCAGCGGCGCGCCACCTCGTCCGGGTCCGATAGGCGGAACTCGCCCTCGCCGGGGGGACCCTACAATACATCCATCACATATTCATCACCGTTTATAATACGACTACAACTCAACACAACACACAAATATTTATTAAATTGAGGCCCTAATAGTATAGGATCCCTAATAGAATGACGTTCACCGAGATGTTTATTTGATGAAACGTATTTTATATTTAAATTAATATATCAATAAATATATTGCATATGGGTTGCCTAACAAATTTCAGTCACATATTCACTCGCAGCAATATTTCACTTTTCATAATTCGATATCCGGAATTCGGGACTGATTTTTCACAGGCAACCCTATACCACCGTGTTCATAATAAAATAATCTTTATTTTCAATTAATTTTAATTCAATAATCAGACAGGTGCAAATATCGATTCACCTGTTTATACCTGGCAACCCGAGAGTTGTGACCGGAATAAAATAGGCAACCTAACGTTTGCATATTCTATGAGCTTCATACTTTCGAGTGGTATCGAATTTGTCTAATAATCAAACCGGTGAAATGGATCAAACATTTTTTTTTATTAATCTTAATCTGGACTGAAATTTGTTAGGCAACCCATATGCAATTTATTGATATATTAAATTAAATATAAAATACGTTTCATCAAATAACATCTCGGTGAAGGTCGTTCAGTTCTATTAGGGATCTTAGACTATAATGAGGCACTTACACCTCTTATAATATGGAATCGGATACAAGTGATCGGAAAATATTGGAAAAATGAATTAGAAGATCAGATTTTTTATGTACAATTAACTATCCGACCCGCGGTTTCACACGCAATTCCCTTTTTTAAACTGAATAAATCACTTTTTTTTATACCACTATGGTGGCACACAAGCATACGGCCCGCCTGATGATAAGCAGTTACCGTAGCCTATGGACGCTTGCAGCACCAGGGGTATCTCTCGCGCGTTGCCAACCCTGAAGAAATCTCTTCACACCCTTTTTGAAGAACCCCATGCTGTACTCCATTGGGAAAACCACGGCGGGGAGCTCATTCCGAAGTCCGAGCGTCCGCGAAAGAAAACTCCTTTGAGCCCGCACAGTTCGAAACAATTCTGGTTTCAATGTATGAGGATGAACTCCCCGTCAATGGCGAGAGTTGTGATGGTGGAAGCAGTGGCGTAACTATACCATCTGGGGCCCGTGGAAAATTCTTTTGATGGGGCCCTATCAGTAAAAATCGTCACGTTGTACTCAGTTTAATTTTAATAATCTTCGAGATTTTCAGCGTACTCAATTACACGTTGTACATGTCCCACTAATGGCCATAGGCCTCCTCTCTTAGGCGAGAGGGAATGGTCTGTAGTCCCCACGCTAGCCCAATGCGTATTGGAGACTTCACATCCATATCCATAGAACATAATATCTCATCATCTATTTGCTAGTTTTTCGATGAAGGAACAACATCGTGAGGTCTGTAACTCAGGTACAATGTAAAAAAATATTTTTGAGCTCGCGGCCTCTTGGGCCGGGGCCCTCTTGGGTCGGGGTGGCATTTTGCCAGTCCTGCCACCCTATTGTTACGCCACTGGGTGGAAGGTAGCCGTGGGCATCAAGTCGAATAATTCCTTAGAACACTCTTCGTTGTACCGGTAAAACACACATAAGGAGGCAAAATCTCTTCTCAGACTGAGGCTTGTGAGCTCGAGATCGTCAACAATTCTGATGGCACGTCGCTGAACCACGTTTTTGGATGCCAGCTTAACCTTGTCTTCCAAGTGACTTCGGAATAAAGCGTCGCTAGAAATTTCGACGCCAAGGATCCCGATGCTTTGACTGATGTACAAGGAAGTGTTCTGGAATATACTTAACAATACCTACAATAACTGTCACATTGATGTTCACGGTGCCTCAAATACCTACTCAAAAATCTTACAGCTATACAACAGATAAAAAAGCAGGTCAGCCGAATGAGTAGGTACCTCCCAGCAGATGCCGGCGGCTCCGGCTGCCAGCTCCTCGAGCAGGAACTGCCACAGCTGCACCTGTCCGCCGCTGGGTCGCGGGCACCCGCTCAGCGCCGCGTACGGATCTGAAACTGTACTACTCATGAGTTTCAGAACAAAGTACCTACCTAGGCAGGTATTAATATTAGTGTGCAAAATAAAATGAATGTACAATTCATGTAAAGTATAAATTTTCATGGACAAGTGTCAATGCTATTATAATAAAAAGAGGTAGATATTGCATTAACGCACGCTAATTGTTGCATCCAAATTCAGACAATTGTCATAATTTCGCTCAGCGGCTACATATAGCTATCTCTTTCTGTTCCATACGTTCCGTATTATCTATCGCATTCACCTAATTCAGCAATAACTGAAGGCCGCTTAGTATGCGGGTAGCATATCTCTATTCTATTATGATATCATTGACAAGTAAGTGTGCGAAAGTCTTCCAATGTTGATGTAACATTACCAGCCACACGAAATACACGATATATTGTATTAAAACCCACATTATTTAAATATTCCACAATAAAAAACCAGTCACAGTTGGTAACGCGCGAGTTACCAACTGTGACTGCTTTGCAAGCGTCTATACTAATACCTAGCACAGTTTTACCATAATTATGGTAATACTGTGCTAATAGGCTACGGTAACTGCTTCGTCAGGCGGGCCGTATGCTTGTTTGACACCGTAGTGGTATAAAAAAAAATGATGTAGGTAAGTAGTGTCGTAGGATTTTTTACATTATATAAATTCGGGTTCCTACAAATCTTTAGGCATCAAGGAGCAATTGTAACCCAACAAATATCGGATTATAAGTATCGGATATAATCATGGTACCTAAATTTACCTAATACAATTTCCAATTAGTGACAGAATTTTAAGAATCGGATCAGTAGTTTCTGAGATTACCTCGAAGGTACATTACAAAAAAACTTCTTTAACTATTACTAGAATAAAATCTTTGGTTACAAATAAATCCAGAATTCCTTATATGAATTTTTAATAGCCCATATTTCGCTGATAGTGCCAATATGATATTTGTGGTGGACACCATATGGTGTAAGTACATACCAACTACTAACTACGCAACCAGTCAGTACCTAGAGTAAGCCTAAGACTCTGCCTACCTCTCCGGACATAATAGGATATCAAACAACGCGATTGAAAAATCAGCTGAAAAATGGAAATGTGTACAAAGTTTTCCAAAACACAACGACGAAAATTACAGTAGGTACTGACCGTGGTAAAAATGCTGGATACGCCTGTGCTCAGTGGGGCTCAGCCACAACATAACACCGCACACACACACACACACTACATCACACTAATCCACACCACACAGTTTTTATTAACACTTTTACTAAAATTCAAAATTTTCCTAAGAAAAAATATTGTCTCAATATTTTTCTTTTAAAATACAATGCAAGCATATGTATTGTCCGGATGTACGGACGGAAGTGGCACCGGAAGCCGGTGAGTGTCGCCGACGGGTGTCGTGAGGCGCCGCCCCCGCCCCTGCCCCTGCCCCTGACCCCGCCCGCCCTCGCACAGGGGCGGCTAATGCATGTTAATGTGTCGCGAGATAAGATGGAGGAATGGCATACAGTTTCTCAAGTGTGTCTCTTTCTTATTGAGTTATACGAGGAACGGAAGATATTGTAGAGATCTCACTAGAATTGAAACTTGTGCCGTGAGTGGAAAACTGAAAAGGTGGTGCAAAACTCTTTTTACATTAGGTACATGATAAAATAGCACAGTTTTTTTTTTTTATTAGTTTCACAAAACTGGACGATATACACAACTACAAGCTATGAACAATGATTTGATTAAGAAAGATTAGTGTACGACCTTCTAGATGTGAACTCTATCTCACCACCAACAATATACTTAATTGTTGTAACAGTGTTCATAAAGTATATCACATTGGCGGTTGTCAAGTATTTCTAACACAACGCCGTCGGTTAAGTTATTTCATAGTTTAGACTTCAACGACCCACAATTCTTTAATGCTACGAAATTAAACTATCGACGTAGGTAACGAAAATACATAAATACTTGTATTCCTTATTTATGGAATCAAACATCACTAAATTTCGTTCATGTACATATGTATCTAAGGATTTAATTCTCAATACCTTAGAAAAGCGTTTTACTTATATATTTTTTCAACCAAACTTCAAACAGGATCATTATTTTCTTTGTTCTAATTTGTTTAGTAAATACTTATTTAGTATCATCTCATTATAATTTACTTCTAGATGGGAGCAGCAACAGCCGGTCGATGCTATAATCGCCATGTGATAAAGTAACTACCTGTGCGTCGCGGTTTCACCCGCAATAGTAGCGTTATTTTATATATCTTCTTCATAAACGGGCTATCTAACACAAAATTGGCTGTTAGTTCCTAAGATAAACACGTTCCAACATACAAACTCTAAAGCACACACAAATGTTCACAAAGGTCCATCCATAACTCGACCCTATAATACAACTGAGATAAGAAAACAATAACATAATGTGTGTAACAGCTAAGTATAGTTTAAGTATAGTGTTCACGGGGGTGGCTCACCATGGCGCGGGCTCACATCACACCGCTCACGGCGAGGATCAACGGATCACATGCCGAGATAAGCGCGGTTAATCTACCGGCAGCGGCAGTGTGCCACGCGCCCGACCTGACTCGCTCATTATCATTACAATATATTATAAAGAATTCAATCCAGAATAATTACGGCGCATATCCTTCTAGTGAAGCGCTCGTGGTGTAGCATAATTAGCCGTTCTTAATCGATCGACAAGTTAAGCTACCACCATCGTGGTCGGTACCTGCATGGGTGACCGCCTAGTGGTATTTCAAATCGAGCTTTCCGTGCTCCAGAAGGCACGTAAAGACGTTGGTCCCGGTTATCACTTAATTGTGATAGGCCTTCTAGTCGGCTTGAAAACTCCAACAGTAGGTTGACCACTAGCCTACCTCCACCGATCGGCAGTGGATACGCGTGGTGGAGTATTGCCAATTCCTTTTCACCCTCATTTGTGAAAGTAGGCCCGTGTCAGCAGTGGGACATTATAGGCTGATGATGATGATCCTTCTACTAAATGCTTATGCTTGTTACTCAAACATATCATGTCTGGATGGGTTGAAAACCACATAGACAGATTATGCTAAAATTTATTACAAGAGCTTTTTAACTCACGAAAATATCCTTTTATTTTTTACTAGCTGTGCAGCGCTGTTTCACCCGCGTTCCCGTGATATAAAGTAGCCTATATCCTTCTCCATTCTCCATACCATAGGCATGCCAAAAAAAGCGATCGGTTCAGTAGCAAAGAAATATATAAACAAACTCACATTCGCATTTATATTATTAAAAAATAGGATTTATCAAGCTAGTGCGACGTCGGAGTCAGTCTCACATGGAATTGCCACTATGACGTTAACACAGGATATAAATCGTTAATAAGTTAATTGTATTTTTAGTTGTTAAAGCACGTCTGAGCCAACGATTAACTCACTTAACTAAAAATACTTATAGGCCATATGACGTATAAATAAATTAACAAAACCGCAAGCACGCCGCAGTTGTTCCATGCAATGGCGCACAAATTAATCATTTCAAGTTTTGACTAAGGATTTCACACATGAACAGAATTTGACAATTTTTTACCATACCTACATAAACCATGCCGAATTTCTGAAGGTTCTATGTATTTGTATAGGTGGGTTTCGGGTTTCGCAGCAATGTAGTAGCGAAAAGGCCAAGCCACATATTTTGACTAAGGTGTAGAATTTGTGAAGTTAGGGCTTGTATAGTTAGGGCGTGTAGAGTTATAAGCTTGGCTCTACATGGGACCTGATAATTTTTTGACAGTGCGAGCCATATGGTCTCGTCTTGGTAACATTTTCATTAATTTTTTTTTGTTGGGATTCAATTTCAAATAAAATTGTATCTAATGAAAATGTAAAGGATTTGGTGGCTCGTTCCATAATGCATCGAGCATCGTCTCATGCATAATGGAGTGGGTTCCCACTGCGAGCGGCCAATAACGCGCCCTTGTCGCTCAGCCCGCGGGGGGCGCCGGCAGAGGGGGACACTGACACAAGTCAAGTAATCACTCTATTATACGGAGACTCTGCCCCCGTGTCAACTCTTATTGCAATCCAGCTCAGCTTGAACTCTTTGTTTTTGTGTCAAAGAACGTAATTTAAAGAAAAAAAACACTTTTTAAAATATTGATAAAATCGAATCGCTATTATGGATGCAAATGAGATTGTACTACTTGCAATGCAATATAATAGGTAAGTAACAAAAGTACAATATTTTCAGAGCATGACGTATGACTAGGCTATTAATTGCAACGACCTAAATTAAATATTGTGTAAGTATGCAGCAGCATGAATCAGTTTGGAAATTCCGGGCTATAAATCATTCATTTGCTATAAATAAACTTTATAGGTAGGTATTGTGACTGTCTGGTACAATAATGTATGTATGGTCTGAGTTAAAAAATGTAGGTAGGTTATCAAAATATGAGATAACTTTAGGACTTTCCCGTAAAAAAAATACCCCAAGACGAAGTTATCAAATTATATCTACATCGTAAATATTGCAATATGGTTATTTATTTTATTTACACACTAGCAGGCTGTCCCCCGCGGTTTCACCCGCGTTCTCGGGATAAAAAGTATAGCCTATGTCCTTCTCCATACCATAGGCTATCTGCATGCCAAATTTCATGATGATCCGTTCAGTAGTTGAGGCGTGAAGGCGTAACAAACAAACAAACTCACTTTTGCATTTATAATATAAGTTAGGATCATGGACGAATAGATAAGGACAAGCAAGCCCATACAAAAAAGCGTAGCACCGTTGCTTAGTTCTCGTAGGCTATGTAGATGTCACTACGGGTATTGAATCCACGATTTTTAAACGATTTAAAAGTGAAAACGCATTCTGAAGAAAACCTTATCATTGAATCTCATTTGCGATCTTAATAACGCAAAGACAACCGTTAGATGGCGTTGTAATATTAGACAGTACGTACATAGTAGATAGTAGTAATTAGAAAATGAATAATAATAATGCTAATAATCAAAAACTAGATATGTGTTAACATTAAAAAAAAATACTATTATTTTAGTTAGACTTTCAATTGGTCCTAGCTTTTAAACGCTCAACGACTTGATGCGGTAGGCCATTGAGATATATTATTATTATGTCGATGGCGGTAGGCGAATTTGTAAGCTTGCGCAAGAGCCGGCAAGAGCTAACAGCGCGAACACGAAATAATCTAGGTAGGTAGGTATGTCTTCGAACGCAAAAATGATTTAAGAGGACTCAATTCGTCATACTTTTCATACAAAACCTCTGTACTTATTATGGCGTTGTTAAACATTTTTCGTTCGATGTTTTGAACAAATTAGTATCTTGTGCGCTATATCTAGCCGTGTATATAGGCGTAATTTAAAAAAAGTCTTAAACAAATTCAGTCAAAGCCTCCGAAAAACAGCGTTTTTGCTTGAACTTTGGCCATATCTAATGTACCTATAAATTGTAAAAGTAAAGAAAACATTATAGATACCAGGCTTGCAAATGTATTTGAGATTCTAAATAAATAACTTTTTTTTCACAAACTTGTAAGATTTTTTCACAAGAAGTATACTCCTGGAACAAGTTTTATGAATGCGAAATCATGAATGACGACCTAGCGAAGCGGCCGCGAGTGATCAGCGGAATTTACCGACTGATAACCGACGGCCCTGATACTGTCTCTATTTTTTCGCAGTCAAACATTACGTTGGATGAAACAACAAGCTTTTAGACTATGCTTGCGTTGAAGTTGCGCCGGCCACAGAGGGCCACCTTAATGTCAAAACTATTTTCAAATACCGTTATTGAACGAATTTCAAAAGAATATTGTTAATTTTAAAAAGATTGTGTCTAAATCGTTTTTCTTTTATTAAGTATATCCATTATACATGAAAAAAAAAACGAATACCTACACGGAGGATCGAACCTCGGATCTTTAAGTTTTTAAACTAAAAAGCAGTATTACAGATACCTATACATCTAAATAGATGATGCGAGCACAGACGCGAGTTAGGTAGGTACTTCGAGTGACAAAATCTGTGCAGAAATGGGCACAATGTTTTTCTTTTGAAACTGTTTCGCGTGGACAGAGAACTCGCATAAGGCTGCATGTCCACCAGAGATGAGGACCGGCGGCGCGTGGAGTCGCCAATGACCTGGGGTGTGACCTTGCTTCCCGCTCCGCCATCCAAACCCCTACCCTCGCACTAAAACATCGCACGCGCTTGCGTTGCTGTGGTTATTATAGCACGATAATGTAAGTAGGGTAAACAGGATAGTTATCGGCACTTAATCATCATACCTATCATTATATTATTTTTAAGTTATAAGAATGGAATAAAAGCTGCTACTTGTAGTCTAATTCAATTGCTCAATTTTGGAGGCCGTATAATTCTAATCAATATGATTTATTTATTTATTTATTTTATTATCATGGAAACAACAGCACTTAAAATTAAAGGTACAGTTTGAAACATACTTTTAAAACATTGCCAATTACAGTTTCCTTCTTTTTAAACTATACAAATCATCGTTTTGATATAATAACGAAAAGCAAAAGTGAAAATAAACCAAACCTACACGCATATATGATAGGAGCACCTACACGCTACATAAGGACACATAAGACCCGGGGGATTGAGGGAGTAAAAAAATTACAGGATAATTTCCGACTCATCAATATCGACCATGGTGGCAAGAGAATTATAAATTATTTCTACACCTTTCTTTCTTTCTTTTATCAACATTTCTTTGATAGCAGCGGCTTTGTCGGTTTTGGGAGTCCAAATGGCTCTCTCGCATAACCACTCCATGGTTTATGTTTAATATTTTTAACATCAGAATAAATTGTATCTCTAAGTTCCGCATAACTCATCTGGTATTTGAATCAGCCCATCTATTTGTGGAAAGTTTCCGTTTCAGATTCGAAAAAGAATATCTGAAAATTTATCGGCAGAAACATACATGCATTCATTGTTCGATCAGCCGTTAGGGGTCTATGTATGTGGAGGTAAATTATTATTTTATTTCCCGAACTGTTGAAAAAGCGGTGTAGTATCGTTTTTTGTGTGGTGTCGTGGTCGGGATTATTTGTCTTAAATTACGCTATGAGATCTATCCACAAGTTCCTCAACCATTTCCTGACCACTGAGATATTTGCTCGTGGCAGACAGATAGACAGACCGAAATACGGGCGGAGATCTTTCCATAAATTTCTCAATAATTTCCAGACAGCTAAGATATTTCTTAAGACCTGTCAGTCTGAGGAGAGACTTTAGCTCCTTATGTGTGTTCTACCGCTTGTACAAAGTACAGTTAATAATTTACTGTAAATTCTTATAGGTGATGTAACTGCCTTTCAAATGAATCCTTTTCAGTATCTTTACGGCATTTAGAGGCAAAGCAATCGCATTTTTTCTGCACAGCTATCTAAATAAAAATAAGAAAATTAAAATTGCGGCCTTTCCAACAGGAGAGGGTATGGACATTATTTGAAGATGGTTTTGTCGATACATTTTGTTGTATTACACTACACGCCATTAAAATATCGTTATTCCGAGACCAAACACAGTATATACATTTGTCCAACATGTATAGTTGGACCGCGGTACCCAGGCACGACGACCCAGCCTGGCGGAAGATTTTCCCTTTTTAATGAAGATGTCATTTTTAACCTTGCACATCCATATTGGTGATCCCGACGTATTGGATGGGAAAATTCACAACCCTCCAATCACAGAACATGCAGTAGCACTTCTGAGCAGCTACCAAGCTCATCACTCCCCACCGACAAGCAGTCACACAGCAATCCAGCTTCGCCTTAACCAGTTCCAACGCAGCCGATTCACTGTGCTTCCTGGTCCTGCAAGGCACACATCTGCGACAGCACTCATCGCCCGCACTGTCCACCGCAGCATACGTCTGCATCTCTTCGACTGGCTCACCCTCGCCGGAGTGGCAGTCTCGGCACTACGTGGACTCCCATGGCTCAACCCGTCACAGCACCGACGCAACAGAATACTGCTCAGCCTCGACATGCTACAGACTTCCTAGAAGCTCAGGCACTTGCAAGCTATACACAATGACGCAACAATAGACCGACCTCTGGTCTAGGAAGGGAGTAATGTAGCAACCACCTACATAATGGAGTTCACACGCCGATAGATAGATGCAGCTCCAACATCCTGCATCGCGCTTACGAAGTTTTCTCGGCGATATGCATATATAATCATATCAACCTAGGGATGTCCACTGCTGAACATAGGCCTCCCTTCCATTAACTTCCACTTCGAACGGTTTTGGGCCACTTGCATCCAGCGGTGCCCAGCGATTTTGACCAGATCGTCGGTCCACCTGGTGGGAGGTCGTCCCGCTCGGTGCATTCCAGTACGTGGTCGCCATTCGAGAACCTTCATTCCCCATCGGCTATCGGTTCTTCGAGCCGTGGCCGGCCCATTGCCGCTTCAGCTTACTAACTCTACGAGCTATATCGGTAGTTTTCGTTCTCCCCTTATTCGGACCCTGTCACGTAGAGAGATTCTGAGCATAGCTCGTTCCATAGCGCGCTGAGTGACTCTGAGCTTATTTATTCGGCCAGCAGTAAAAGACCACGTCTCTGTTCCATATGTCATCACTGGTAACACGCACTTGAAGACCTTTGTCTTCAGACTCTGAGGTATTTTAGACGTGAAGATGTGCCGGAGCTTCCCGAACGCTGTCCAGCCAAGTTGGATTCTTCGATTGACCTCTTTGTCGAAGTTGGACCTACCTAGTTGGACAATTTATCTTAGGTAAACATACTCGTCTACAACTTCGAGAACAGTGCTCCCAACAATCATCGGCATTGGCGGAATATGAACATTAGACATAATTTTTGTCTTGTCCATATTTATTTTGAGGCCTACCTGTTGGGAACTCTGTTGAGATCATTGAGCATGATGTTCAAAGCTTCCAGCGATTCCGCCATTATGACTATAGCATTGGCAAATCGAAGGTGAGTGATGTGTTCGCCATTGAAGTTGATGCCATATCCCTTCCAGTCCAAGAGCTTGAATACATCCTCCATTACAGTGGTGAAGAGTTTCGGGTTTTTTTTTTTTTTTATATCACTAAGGTGGCAAACAAGCATACGGCCCGCCTGATGGTAAGCAGTTACCGTAGCCTATTGATGCTTGCAACACCAGGGGCATCACTCGCGCGTTGCCGACCCTGAAGAAATCTCTTCACACCCTTTTTTAAGAACTCCATGCTGTACTCCAATGGGAAAAACACGGCGGGGAGTCTTACACCCTTCTGCAACTGGATTGGTACCGTACTCACCTCCTGGACTCAGATCGACATGGTGGCTTTGCTGTACAAACACTTCAACACTTCGATATAGCGATAGTCGATTTGGCATCGCTGTAGACTCTGTAACACCGCCCATGTCTCGACTGAATCGAAGGCTTTCTCATAGTCCACATACGCCAGGCATAATGGCCGATTATACTCCTCAGTCTTCTGTATAATCTGGCGGAGTGTATGTATGTGGTCTATGGTACTAAAGCCTTTACGGAAACCGGCTTGTTCGGCCGGCTGGAAGTCGTCAAACCTACGAGCGAGACGATTCGTAATGACTCTCAAAAACAGATTATAAACGTGGATTAGGAGGGATATCGGGCGGTAGTTCTTCAATAGAGCCTTATCGCCTTTCTTAAAGAAGAGCACCACCATGCTTCCACTCCATACCTTTGGCGTTGTACCTTCGTGTATGACGGAATAAAATAGCTTCTGAAGGACTACAAGTACCGGTTTACCACCCGCTTTCTAAAGCTCTGTTGTAATTCCGTCTTCACCCGCCGCCTTGTTGTTTTTAAGCTGTTTCAGAGCCATTCTAATCTCGTACAGGCTGACGTCCGGGATATCTTCGGTGTAATATCGGGTCAACTTGGCTCTTGCGTCACTGACCGGTAATGTATCTGGTTTCGGTGACGAGGTGTACAGCTGTCCATAGAACTTCTCGATCTCTGGCTTTGACGTAATGATGTTGCCGGTATCGGTCTTCAGCTTGGTCAGTTAGCTTTGACCAATAAGAACTTATAATACAATAAATGACTTATTAAAGAGGCGTATATCGTGTCACATTGCGTTTGAGATCTGTCTATTTAGCTGCCGATATTCGGCTGTATCAGCTGAAGACTGCAAACTCATTTCACGTCGTCGCTTCATGAATTTGAAAGTTTCATCTGAGAGTTTTTGGGTTCTATTCGTACGGAGGGTTATATGTTTTTAAATAATTGTGTATATGGATTTTATATCTGAAATAAATGTATTATTATTATTAAAGAATTTAGATCCTACCGCATGGACAGTTTCCACGAGCCTGTTGTTTGTATCGTCCGCTGTCAGGCAATCATCCAGGCATTGAAAGCGATTCTGAAGTTCGAGCTGAAAGCTTTCAGGGTCCTGGATATAGGCAGTTTGGAGTTGGAGCGTAGACTTTACCAGACATCTCCACCTGGATGTTCAGGTTCAGTGTGCCTCTTACTAATTGGTAGTCGCTGCCGGTCTTAACCCTGTTGATCACAGAAACAACACTGAAGATTTGCCACTTTGTCGTCAAGATAAAGTATATCTCGTTTTTGGTGGATCCATCGGGGCAGGTTCATTTCCTGTGTGACCGCTTTTTGAAAAAGGAGTTCATCATAAAGAGTCCCTCCAACTCTATGAAGTCAGCCAACCGTTGGCTCCTAGGATTCCTCTGCCCAATTCCAAACTGCCCTCAGCTCATCGTCATTTCTTATTAGGCATATAGGCTTCGCGTTAAAGTCCCCCATCAATACCATATAGTGAGTTTTAGAAGCATGTATGGCTCGTGAGATATCATTGTATGACAATGTCTCTATCTCGTCATCTGGGTGTGATGAGGTCGAAGCATATACCTGGATGACCTTCAGCGAATACCGTTTGGTAATACTGAGTATCAGGTATGCGACTCTCGGTGAGACACTCTCTATCCTCACTATATTTTTGATGAGGGGATTCCGGACATTAAACCCGACACAACCCTGTGACAGACAGGTGATCACCCTCCCGGTAGAAGAACAGGTTGCCGGATTTAAGGATTATCGTGTGCTCCCCCTTTTCGGACTTCTGATAAACCCATTATATCCTATCGCAACCTGTCCACTTCTTCCTCCAGCTCAATGAGCTTCTCGTCGGTCCTCAGAGTCCGTACATTGTATGTTACCAGGTCAAGTCGTCGTTGCTGGTAGTTGGATCTCTGCCGAAGACTCTTAGCACCCTCTGCCCCGCCGTTACCGTGATCGCTACCGTAGCCCAGGGACTAGGGGCCGTGACTGTGTGTTGTGTACCATATTAAGGGGTTTTGCCGTAATCACCACGCTTGGCAGGCGGGTTGGTGATCGCAGTGGTGATGACGTTACTCAGGTAGACGCTGCTTTCCGTCCCCTGGTGTATTCCCTTAGTCGCCTTTTACGACACTCAGGATTGGAAGGGTTGGCCCTATTCTATGCCGGGAGCCACACGGCCACATGTATATATAGAACTGTCCAACATGTACAGTTGAACCGCGATGCTTAAAGAAAGAGTCCCGTGTATCCAGACTCTTCTGGCTCATTGAGTTCATGGTTAACAGTAGGCCCCTGACTTATGTACCGCTTGACCATGTAAACAATTTACCCCTAATACCGACTTTCTTCTGACTAAGTCACTTGGACAGTTTTCTGAGCACAACTTCTATGACGAGGCTAGCAAGATACAGGTGCTGGCTGACTTAATGTGGTGGAGATGGGTTAACCTGCCGACACTAACACGACATGACAAGTGGTTTAGAGTAAAAGAACCCCTTGCTGAAGGGGATCTGGTGATAATTGCTGAATACCAGATGCCACGTAACATGTGTTTTGGTTACGTGGTATTGTTTGCAAAACGTACCCTGGTAGTGTTGGTCAGGTGCGGGTTGTGGATGTTATGACAGGACCTGATGTGACTGGACAGCGACGACTCTACAGATGACTTGCGACAAAGCTGTGCAAGTCAGACGTCTGCCGCTCCTCATCTTAAGTATTTATTTATTTTATTTTTACGATTTGAACACCATGATAGGGTTTGATAGGACGACGTTTTATATCGACATTTTTTTTCCAAAAATATTAATTGTTTACTTTCAAGACAAGCAGGTTTGATTTCACCGCAATTTCGATTATAATACATTTAAACTTGCAATTGTGATTCACTAAAAAGAACACAAGAAAATATACTATTTTTCATTTTATTTTTACCACTCCGAATTCTGGGTTGGAACTCAGTCGTGACCTAATCTTCACATTTTTTTTTTTCAAGTTTTGGGAATATGGTAGAAATGTAGCAGCACACCAGCCGGGCTATTGCGTATCTTTGGTGGTAACCATAACGAACACCATTTATTGATTTTATCCAATGACGTGCGTGGCATGACGATGACCATTCGTGAGCCCTGATTGGATGAAATTCATAAATGGTGTTTGTTACAATTACCACCAAAGTTACGCGGTAGAACCCCAGGATCCTCCGAAACCAGTCAATTTTGAAAGATTAGGTATAGTTTAGAGTAGTGTTTATTATTATTATTATTTTAGTATACTTAATTTAGTTGTTTACAGGTGAAAATAATTTGGCGGTTAGATCATTTTTGATCCAAATAAAATTCAACTTTTTCAATAAAAAAAAACAGCAAACATTTTAAAGTTTAAACCATCCAAATGAATGACTGCTAGGGCTAAGTTCGATTTCGTCGGTAGGTTTGGTGAGAGGCTGACTGGCCTTCCCTCTGGAAGTCACGCTTTCTGGTCTCTTGCCAAAGCTGCTGAAGGAAACTTTTGCCAGTCGTCCTTGCCACCACTCCGTAAGCCGGACGGAAACTTGGCCCATAGTGCAAAGGAGAAAGCTGACCTTTTGGGCTCTCTCTTTGCCTCGAACTCGACTTTGGATGACAGGGGCGCCACACCGCCTACCATCGCGTAGTGTGCTAGCTCCATGCCGGAGATAAGCATTACCCAACGGGAGGTCCAGCGGGAACTGCTTTCTCTGGACATCCATAAGTCAAGTGGGCCAGACGGCATACCGGCAGTGGTTCTGAAGCGGTGTGCTCCTGAATTGTGTCTAGTATTGATGCGTCTTTTCGCAATTTCCTACACCAAAAGGGAAGTCCCGTCTTCGTGGAAGACTGCCCACGTGCACCCAAAAAGGGCGACAGATCAGACCCGACGAACTGGAACAGGCCTATCGCCATCACCTCCCTTCTCTCAAAAGTCATGGAGCGTGTGATCAACACGCAGCTTTTGAGATACCTGGAGGATCACGAGTTGTTGAGCGACCGACAATATGGCTTCCGCCACAGTCGCTCAACTGGTGACCTATTTGTGTATCTCACGCACCGTTGGCCCCTTAGTCTGAGGAGAGACTTTGCCTCCTTATGTGTGTTCTACCGCTTGTATAACGGAGAGTGTTCTAAAGAATTGTTCGACTTGATGCCCACAGCTACTTTCCACCATCGCAACTCTCGCCATCGACGGGGAGTTCATCCTCACATATTGAAACCAGAATTGTTTCGAATTGCGCGGGCTCAGATTGTGGAATGAGCTCCCCGCCGTGGTTTTCCCATTGGAGTACATCATGGGGTTCTTCAAAAAGAGTGTGAAGAGATTTCTTTAGGGTCGGCAACGCGCGAGTGATGCCCCTGGTGTTGCAAGCGTCCATAGGCTACGGTAACTGCTTACCATCAGGCGGGCCGTATGCTTGTTTGCCACCTTAGTGGTATAAAAAAAAAACCAAATCGCATAAGCCGTTACCGAGTAATCGGTGAACGTACATAAATAAAAATTACAAACGCATCGACTATATACAGGGTGTAAGGGACAACGCCGCACAAACGGATACCATGGGTCCAGGACATGATTCTGGACTCCCCCATGTTGGAATTTTTCGTCGGTTTTTCCCAAATTTAAAAAAAAAAAAAATTTTTTTTACTTTAGACTGTTCATAATCGTTATTCTTACCTAACCCAAAGAGATTTAAAATAAATAAGTTATTAATTCATTACTTTCACTAAAAGTAGCAATGTAAATAAAACTAGAAACGGTGTCTTATGGCGATATTCGCCTGCAGTCAGCGACATACTACGTAGGCACAACGTTATCGCGCGTTTAAATCGCGGTGTTCACAATACATTGCGCGCTCGAAAATGACAATTTCTATAACCGATCATTAGCGAGGTGAATGCCTTTCACAATTTGATTAGTGGCATTAGGTGTAGCCTTTTCGCGAAGTTTGCGTTACCATGCAAAATACACCCTGTATATATATGAAAAAAGGAGGAGGTTCTCCTCCTTTTTTTAAATCGGTTAGTAAAACTACATTTCCAAGAGTAATGTTACTACCTAGGTATAAAAATTGTAAGTCCACTAAGTGGTCGTGAACTGGTATAATCACCCTACGTAAGATGATTAAATAAAACCAAATTATGGATAAAAATCTCTAATAAATTATAATATATTTTTTTTAATATACAAATGACCAAAACAATTTTTTTTCTTAATGATTAGTACCTATTCATTGGGTACATAATGTGGGCTGCGTTTCTAAGACGAATAAAAAGTCACGGTGTATTTAGTAGTTGTGTTTACGGTTGGGTTTGTTCCCGGGAATAAACCCAACTTCGAGTAAATTTCCAATTTGGTGGGAAAAACCCGGGAATTTTCCCATTGGCTGGGAAAATACTCAAATGGTCACAGTTACTAGATTTTGCGTAGGTATAGCGAGAGACACCTTAACAAAATCGTTTGAATAACATTTAACAAGATTTCTATTAGGGTTATACCACGGTCATACACATATATCATACAATAAAAAAATTATTTTTTTTGTGTTGAAGGAGTGCATTGTTTTTAAAAAAGTGACGTGTTGTAGTGGACAGGCGGCGGTCCCACACAATTACCACGCCATGGTAGTACATAGGTACTCGTCCGACTCGAAGTCGGGAAGTGTGATACTCGGTTCAGTCCGCGCAAGGTCCGCGTGGGTCCGCGCGTAGGTAATGTAGGTACATACAACAGCGAGTATGATTAAAATAACAATCAAAAGCATCTAACAATATTTTTTTAGGTACAACTAGCCACTTGAGTATTTTCCCGCCGTTCGGGAATTTACCCGTATTTTTCCATTCTTTCCCGTATTTTCCCGTATTTTTTTTTTAGTTGTGTTGTTCATTTTCTCGTTCAAAAAGAAAGTCCGTAAGTAAATGATGCATCGTCAGTTAGAGGACTATGGAAAGTTGGTTCAAAATTTGATTTAGGCCCGGTTTCAATAAACAAAAACGAATCGTAGGTACCAATGGTAGGTTTTTTTATTGCCAAACTGGGCATATAGATCATTTCATAAGCTAATTTTACCTGTGATAGCTACTTCCATATGGGAGGGTCTGATATGCAAAGCTTTGAGGTCTTTGCTTCATTTTTAGTAAAGATATAAGAGTCTTAATTTTAACAAATCTTAACTGATACCGGTCGGTAAATTATTGAAACCGGGCCTTAGTTGTCCTGAACCTACCCAGAACCTAACAACTAACAAATGAAAGTAAATAAAAGAAAAAAGAATCCCTTCAACTGTGATTTTAAAATTAATTAAATTGACTAACATTTTAATCAAAATTTATCCTTAAAATAATACCATTATAATCTAAAATAGTGTACCTACCCAACCTACTTATAGTAAGCTGTGCTAATGCGTCCTGTACCTACCTACTTGTGTGGCGACAAGCACAGCTACAAGTCTCGCTCGATCAAGTAAAATACAAATTGTGAGCGCGGTCATCCAATCTATACAATTCTACTTATATCTACACATATTCCGTATCTGTCGTCAACAAATCCATCTATCGTATTGCTAAACAACGCCATCTATTTATAGTGTTATCATGTAATGCATGGATTTTACAGTAAGACGATATTAGCGCTCCCGTGTCTTTTTTTGGCGACTTATATCATACTCAAAATTAAGCGCCATCTAGGTTTAATACGAAATTTCGGCAAAGTTCCGAGACACGCTCAAATGTATGGGGCTTGTCACTCTAGACACTTTACTCTATGGTTAGGATGCATATATCTATTTAGGTATATGCATGCAGCATATATTCTAAGAAAATGATGACACAATTTACCATACAACCTGAAAAGGTAAATTTTGTTTATCACCGGTGGATATAAAGTCACCAAATTAATTTATAGAGCGCGTATGTGTGTAATAAACATGGTTATTGTGTGGTAGATAATAAAGGCTCAATCGTACGAATTGTCGGCGGTCGTATTATAAGTGATCGGGTCCCACGCAGCGCTGAGCGGAGCGGCAACTGGGTATATAAATTATCGCAACCGCAGACAGTGCTTCTTGGAAACACTATGGTATACGGTCCAAGGTGCAAGAGAAAGCGAGCACTGCGTGGAAGTGGTGTGGGTTGGAGTTTCATGATCACTTACTGATTTTAATAGTTATGGCACAGATTACTTAATATAATTACAATGGTTATGTAATAAATGAAATAGGTCGTACATAAGAATTAATAGAGCTATTGGCAGTTTGATTTCCCTTGACAAAAAAAGTATAACACATAAAAAAATAGGTGCCATTTAATACAACGCGCTATCGGTACGTTACCGGCTCTTCGATCAATGCAGCCTTACCAATTACCAGATCAGCTTTCTGATACTATGTGAGCTCTACGTTTTAATATAAGCTTAAAATACAACATGAAAGCTAGATAACGATAGATATCATGTTAGATAGAGGGAAAATAATCTTACAACGAAAATCAGGATCTTCTTAAAATTTTATAAATTCAAAACATTCAAAATTCAAAATCATTTATTCAAATAGACCTTCGCAGGCACTTATGAAAAGTCTGACTCTAATACCGGTTCGGAAGGTTGTATTTGCTGAGAAGAGCCGGCAATAAACTCAGCAATTACTTACTCTTTTCAAAACATTCCATTCATTACATAATATTTACATTCTAATCGCACTGACAACAATTGCGTGCCCCGACGCGGCCGCAAAACTACAAAGTAGACTGAATCTATATTTAATAAGTAAATAAATAAATGGCAAACTTAAGCAGACCAACCCCCACATAGTAGTAGTAGTATAATAATAGTAGATTATTGCATCGAGCACAAAGTAATTTATTATTGCACCGAGTGCCTGATTTAGGCTCTTAATCTAACAGGCACGAGGGCAATATAAATTACTTAAGGCGAGGTGCATAATCTGCTTTTCTTTCAACTATTACCTATAGGAATAGTAGATAAAAGAAACTCATATCAAACAGTTAAAATAGAAGTTTAATTATTGAAATTAAGAGTTATACTTGAGCAATTATTAAACGTAAGGTTAAGAGTTTTCTATAACACTGTCGGCTTCATTTGAATCTCTTCAAGAATCATTCTTCATTTGTAGAATGTTTTCCGGAGTTAATGTGTCGCTAGATGATTCCATTTTAATTCGAAGCCGAAGCACTCAAAATCAGATATTATCACACTTTATCGTTTCCAAAAATATTGTCAAGCAAAATTAACAAAGTTCCCGCCAAATCAGTAGTAGTAGTTTATTCATCCATAAAAGGATAGGCAAGGGTTATTTTCAACCATACAGCCATTTCATACGTGTAATTTTATATAATATCATTTTCATTTTAGTACAATGGTGGTCATTGTACTAAAGCTTTTCACGGACTCTTTGAGACAACTTGAAAAGACACGATACACATAATTCATTTCATTTCACTTCACTGGTGCACATGAATGATCTTTATTGGATAAAATACCACCGATAATATGCAATAAAACCCAAAATATACGAATTTATGAAATTTAAAATGAAAACACAACGTCTCTCTGCAAGTTCCCTCCAAAAAGTCCTCCCGCCAAATCACTTTTTTAAATTTCTTTCATTTTTAAATCAGAGTTAGCAGCAATATTTTTTTAAATTTGGAACAAGTAGGATAGAAACGAATAATACGTACGTAAAAAAAAAGTATTAATATCGGCTGGCTGAATAGAGCTAATCCATTGAGATTGGCACCTTTTGGTGCGATTAAAAAATAAACTGTGCAATAATGAAATTTCATACATTTTATTGCTCTAGAGCATTAAAGACTCGCTTTGTACTGAGTTTTTAGTGTGATTGTGATGAAATTAAAGCATAGTTGGAAGAAAAATACTTTTCGACACACTCGCTCGTAAAGTGATATTTATTGCACCGTTTTTAGTATCTTAATGCAGCTTATTACGCACTTGTGCTTTTTACTTTACATTACCGCACAGTTTTATGGTAGGTATAATCCCGATTATGATAAGTTTGTACCTCACTGCAAGTGATAGTATGTGTGTAGACCAAGCATTCTTAATTTAAACTCTGTCAAAAGAAAAAGCGCGCTATATTTGTTAACGTTCTCATTGTGTGGTTGATTATTATCAAAAATTACTTTAAAAAATACATGTCTGTTTTTTCTCCCCAAGTGTGTTGAAAAACGTCGTATGACGCGATTTGATTATTACACTCTCGGCTCACTTATCTTAATACCGCCTCGAGTGTTAATAACCAACTTTGCACACATGTATCATAATGTACTATTATAGGTATATTCCAAAAAATACAAGTTATCAGCATCAAAATTATGCCCTATGCACACAGACATACAACATGACACACACACTCTGTCAGACACACAGAACTCACACAAAGTAGGAGTAATTGTACCGGTATACAGCTCAGCTGAGCTGCGACTAGCCTAGTAATGTCACGATCGTGATCGTAAGTAGGTACACGGAAAAATATTAATTCTATATAGAATAAATATTTTATAAATAAATATTGTATTTATTAAAATACAGCCCGCTATCGCCTGTGACCGAGACCATACGACAATGCCAAGAGGAGTATCAGAGGAGGAGTCAAGGCTGGGCGGAGTGCGGGCGACTCCGCCTACCCACAGGCCGGCGCGCCGCTGGCGGGAGAGCACCCCACACCACCACCCACAACCCACTTGAAGACATCTTACACTTACATCCCTGACCCTTGATACTTGAAGTGATCAATCTACCAAAGTTATGTGAAGATAAAAGTATTAGAGAAATTAGTGTCATTGGAATTTTAATTAAATTTTCTGGAATTTGTCCAGAAAATTTTAATAAAATAGAGAATATATGGCCTGGTGGCCTATCACAAACTCTTAAAACAAGGTTAAAATAACCTTATTTGTCTTTTATCCCGTTTTAACGTCGGATGTCAAAGAAAGACAAAAGACAAGTAAGGTTATAATAATATTGTTTTCATATAATGAGCTTGTGTTTCGCACTCTGAAATAGTTAAGTAATGTAGAGGTACGAAAATATAGGGTGACTGGTAATTAGTAAACGATACTTAGACACATGATTGTACTCATTATAACAAACATTCCCAAAGAAACTTTTTTTTAATTTACTTAGTACATGAGCCCGTACATTCAGTACCTACCTAACAAGAATAAGAATACACCATCAGCTTTTATTTAATTTCATTATTTATCCCTATTTGTTTCCTTGGGAAAGTTGTTTGTTATCATGAGTACAATCATGTTTCTAAGTGTCGTTTACTAATTACCAGTCACCCTATATTACAAGTTAGTTTTCTGAGTATGACCAGCGGAATCGATCTCCATTTTTAATGCAGTTTTGTATGAAAAATAATATTTTAAAATGTCCATTTTATTATCGTCGTAATTATGTGGTATTCAGTGATTTGTAACCAGTGTTAAGTATTGTTTTTTTTTATTAAAAAAGTTTCATCATAAACTCTTGTTGGGGAGAATCGGTAGCGCTTATCCTAAAAATAAAAAAACATAGAACCTTCTCATTGATCAGTACCTACCATCGATTAACATCTTGCAATGATGATCGCTTAGTTTACATTCTGGTTTTTATCTATTCCACAACTCCCATCTAATTAAATCCCACTTTATGAATATGCAATGCAAAAACATAGCAAAAAGCTGAAAGCAAGCAAGGTTCACACGTTCTCATACGCGCGTGCGCTGGTCCGCATTCCGGGGCTATGATTCAGACCTAGCGGTGCGCCCGCGCGGCTCGCCGTCGGGTGGGAATGTGAAAGCGAGGAATCCGGTCCAGACCACATCGCCCGTGGGTACAGTACAGGTGCTTTAGCTTATTAAACTAGGAGATAAAGCTGTTAGTAACTATAAGGAAAATTGCTTTCAAGATGTACACATGCTCTACATTTCATAGTCGGAAGGTTTTTTTTACAACGAAGGTATACAAGATGATGTGGCCAAAAGTGGTAAGGACGTTGGCGGAACACTCCGATCGGAGCTTGGCGATGGATTGTATTTACCACAATTGTGTTATTCGTTAACGTGCGTTTGACTATATCTATACAGTCACAACGTAACACATTGATATTGTGAGCCTTGAAAGGGAACTGGATACCTACCTGCCTATATTAAATAAGATATGATAGGTATCAACTAAATAGAATTAAAATAAATGGAAGGTAGGAAATGACAAAGGTTTCTAGGTCACACGCAATACTAGGTATACTTTTAAATTATGAGCAATAATGGGAAAAAAATCAGCATAGAGCGCGCTATCTCCTCGAATATCAAAATTTCAGGCATTATTTTTATCAGTAATTTATTTATTAATTACTGATAAACATTATTTTAAAGTCAACGTTGGTTCCAAGTAATTCAAATAAGAACTTATATTTAGGAAACTAGCTGTCCCTCGCGGTTTCACCCGCATTCCCGGGATATAAAGTAGCCTATGTCCGTCTCCATACCATAAGGTAAACGGCCCATTACTCGACAGATTTTGAACTTTGCTGTGTTTACAGCTCTGCCACGTTGTAGTTAGTAAACTTAGGAAAATATTTTTTTTAATGACAGGTACATCATTTATTATTCTTTTCAATGAATATATTAATATAAATATTGAAAAACAATAAAGTAATCAAATATTTGAACAAATAAAAAGAAGCGATTTGTACCAGTATCCGACAGATTTGTTGTAGTTATCGTCAAGATGTCCTAGAACTCGACAATTTTGAGTACTAATTTGAACTCTATTTGTTTAACTATAAAGTTCATATTATTTTCATTTTAAAATGGTATTTTTCTCAATACTGTCCGAAACAAAATATAAAGGGACTAAAATAACATAACCAAATCAATATCAGTGTCAAATGAAATAAATAGTAACGTGGTACTACCCGTGCACGATAACTTGAGTTCCGAGTGGAATGCAACTGTCGACGCCAAGGATCCCAATGCTTTTACTGATGTTCAAGGACGTATTCTGGAATTGTGAAGCAACAGCAAAAAGGGTTTTCTAAGCGGTGAACGCGCAGACTTGTGTCTTAGTGGGGTTGAGGTTTAGTCGACCCCAGTCGGAGACACTAGTTAGTGTACTCTCGATTTCAAACAACAGCCGTTCGCGGCTTTCCTTCACCTTGGTACGAGGGATATTAGCACGGCTCATGTAATGAGCCGTGCACCTGGTGGTAAGCGCTTACTGTAGCCTATGGACGCTTGCACCACCAGGGAATTAACTTAAACAATTCTACAGAACAATGTCCGTTGTACAAGCGGTAGAACCTTTGAGTAAACTAAATACTCAAAGGGTAAAACACACACATAATGAGGCAAAGTCTCTCCTCAGACTGAGGGACTCTAAACTATGAGCTCGGGATCACGTCGACAATTCTGATTGCACAACGTAGAAGCGAGTCTAAAGGATCAAGCTGGTATCCAGGTGCCCCCGCCCATAGATGAAAAAGTACTCCATATGAGGCTGGACTTGCGATTTGTAAAGTTACAGCCTTTGCCCCGATGTGAAGTACTGCCTCGCTCTGTCTTGTCTTCTAAGTGACTACGGAACAAAACTTCGCTAGAAATGTCGACGCCAAGGATCCCAATGCTTTTACTGATGTTCAAGGACGTGTTCTGGAATTGTGAAGCAACAGCAAAAAGGGTTTTCTTAGCGGTGAACGCGCAGCCTTGTGTCTTAGTGGGGTTGAGGTTTAGTCGACCCCAGTCGGAGACACTAGTTAGTGTACTCTCGATTTCAAACAACAGCCGTTCGCGGCTTTCCTTCACCTTGGTACGAGGGATATTAGCACGGCTCATGTAATGAGCGTCCCCTGTACTGTCATCTGCATAACAATGAATGCCGTCAATAGACAGCATATCATTTATATGCAGTAGGAACAGTGTTGGGGACGGCACAGATCCTTGCGGGATGCTGGCATTTATGTCCATGCTGTCGGAGCAACTATAGTCAACGACGGCTCTTACGCATCTGCTGGATAGAAAACTGGCAACCCATTTGCATAATCCCTCGGGAAGCCCGACTCTCGATGGCGAGTGATCAACGGTGCGTGAGATATGCAAGGAGGTCACCAACCGAGCGACTTTGGTGAAACCCATATTGTCGGTCGCTCAACAAGTCGTGATCGTATCCTCTAGGTATCTCAAAAGTTGCGTGTTGATCACTCGCTCCACGACTTTGGAGAGAAGGGAGGTGATGGCAATAGGCCTGTAAAACGTATGTGTCACACTTTTTGAGCACCGCTTCAACACTACTGCCGGTATGCCGTCTGGCCTACTCGATTTATGTACGTCCATAGAAAGCAATTCCCGCTGGACCTCTTGTTGGGTAATGCTTATCTCTGGCATGGAGCTGTCACACCGAGAGATGGTAGGTGGTGTGGCGCCACCATCATTCAAAGTCGAATTAGAGGCTAAGAGGGAGTCTAAAAGGTCAGCCTTTTCTTTAGCACTATAGGCCAAGTTCTCGTCCGACTTACGTAGTGGTGGCAAGGACGACTGGCAAAAGTTTTCTTCAGCAGCTTTGGAGAGAGACCAGAAAGCGCGGCTCCCAGAGGGAAGTCGAACTTAGCCCTGGCAATCATACGCTTACTGAACCTCGAGGCTGCGTTAAATTTGCGATTCGCATTAGAGATGTTAGGATCCTGATTAGTTCGGGCCGTAGTCCAAGCCTCATATAAGGTCTGCTTATTTTGTCTAGCATCATATATATAGCATTTTGTCGTAGCTGACTCGTAGTGCCATACACGTCGTCATCTGAGAGGCAGGGGCGAGTCAGATCGAGTGCATGGCACTTGCGTCCGTACGAGACAGTGGTCCGATGAGCCAAGTGGCGCATCCACTGTCATTGCATACTGCATAGTTGTCGGGTGACGTAGTCAGCAGAAGGTTCAGTAAGGAGCTAGTATGGCTCTCAATATCTGGGATTCTCGTAGGAGAAAGAACCAGTTGTGAGAAGCCATAGGCCAAGGCAAAGTCGTGAGCAGTCTTCCCCGCGAACTCATTGGACCGAGAACTAAGCCACTCAACGTGGAGAGCGTTGAAGTCTCCTAGTATCACTAACTCCGCGGAGGTGTACTGCTCCAGTACTTTATTGTCGTCAATCAGCAGGTGCTCAAATAACCGTTTTGTGTCCAAATCACCGCTATGGGACCTGTAAAGGCACGCGTACACTTTGGTGTGGCCACCGTGACCTACGCGCGCCCATAAAATCGTCAGGTCCCGGTCTTCCAGGCCATGGAGACGGCGACAGCAAATATCGTCCCTGACGTACATACAGACCACGGCACGGCACACAAAGTTGTGCTCCAGCTTGTACCCGGGATAGTCTAAATACGTTGTACCATCAGGGCAGGATATTTGCGTCTCCGTTCGAAATAGCAGGATTGGCTGTAAAGCCTCAAGATGTTGGTGGACCTTTATGTTGCAAAAGTCCACCGAAAGTGTGGAGAACGCGAAGGCCGCTGAAGAACCTCTTTTTCTCTTATTATTCTTTGCCATTATTTAAGGAGATTAAGAGGAATCGCTGTGCCAGCAGCGAAAGGGATAATATGCAGTGTTATTCCCCGAGATGGTTGGACGGGTGATGCGGTTTGTTGGTGCGGCAGTCGGAAGGGCCCCGTTACCCCCATGATAGTCGGCCAGGTCCCCTCCAGTCGCCTCCTCCAGCACGACCAACTATACCATGGATTATGCGCAAAGCGGCGGATCAGCCTTCCAGGGCGGAGATTAAGTGATCAATGGGCTCGGGACCCTAAAATCTGCAGGCAGCCAGCGGGCAGCTGTTTCACCGGGTCTCCCTGACCGCCGCAATAACACGCCGCGCCTGAACAACACAACTGTGGTGCGACACCACAGTGGTCATACGACAGTGATCCCCACACAGTGCCAGCACAGCGCTTCCATCACACACACAGAGCTCCATCTGGAGCTCTGGCGACCTTACGCACCGCAGGAACACAACACCACATAAACGTAGCGTTATTTGGCTTCGATCTTCTGTAAGGTGGAGGTACTTCCACAGTCGGGCTACTCCGAATTTCGAACGAGATAACCCGTTATGCCCTTCCTCTCTTACTGCTGTATTTTACTGGCTGTCTTTTTGCTTGTCTTTTACTGCTGCCTAAATAAAATCAGTCCCTCGGCGAGCTTTGGAACAATCTCTGCTCGCCGTCGATATAATAGTTCCAGCTGGTAACCGAACGAAGAAAGTCGAAAGGCAACTGCGAGCTTAGGGAACGTTTTTATTAAAAATCATAAGCTGTAGATTTCAATAAGACACGTATCATCAACTTTTTCTCTGTCAACGCAAAACTTTTACGCGATGGATCTGGTGAAAAGTTGTTTATTTACAATGAGTACATAATAATCTCCAAAAACTAATTATAAATGTTTGTTTCATTTAATTATTTTTTTATGTTTTGACGAGTTCTAGGTCGTTCTCTTGTACGTACTAACAAACGAACAGACCTAAACTCGTCAATCCCTTACTTGATACCAAAAAGTATGTGTATAAAAACCCCATATATAGAACAATAAATAAAGAACTAAAAATTAGTTTTTCAAGTAATATGTTTTGGCAACAATTCGATTCAAACTCCGTATAGTATTTTAAATAATACACAATGTCGATATTACATGCAATTTTTCAAACGTGTCCCAGTTTTCGTCAAAAAACTATTAATTTTGACGAGTTCTAGTACAAACACGGATTAGTAGGTACCAGTAAATGTCATACGCGAAAAAAAATACCAAATGATAAAAATAACACAACATTATGGGTTACATTGTTAGAAAATTTACTTGTCTACATCACAAAATAATCACACAATCAAAATATCCGACCGATCCAGCAAGACATGAACCCTAACGTGGTAAGCCGGGATTCACATTCAGTAGCTAAACTCACAAAAAACATCAAAATTTGGAGGTGCTTACCTTTGATCGCTCTGTATTCCGACGCCAATACATGTTTGAATAAATGTTGTCATTCTAATTATAGAATATATTACTGTTAATATGATGCCATAAAATGTTTTTAGTAAGATATTGGTAAAATGAAATTATTGTCATTTTTTTACAATCTGACGAGTATTGGGACACTGTCGAAATTACCAGCGTTTACCTTAGGCACAGTTTTAGTGCCATAGGCTATCGGATCTGCTATAATTTCATGATGATCCGTTGAGTAGTTGAGGCGTGAAGGCGTAACAAATAAACAAACTCACTTTCGAATTTATGTTATTAGTTAAGGATTATGATATGAATTAAATTAAAATCTTAATTGATTCAACTTTACTTATGATTTCTGAAACAAAAACTCTTGGATGAAAAATAAAAATTTTGTGTTGAAAATTTACTCTTGGCTAGGATATAGGCGTGATAGCATTATGGTATTTATTGTTTAAAAGTTAGATTTTTACCTTCCGTTATAGTTTTTAGGAATTATTAATAAGCTGATAAAAAGATTCTCTCCAACCTTCTTGTGGCTTCTACAGTAGCCAGTGGCGTAACAATAGGGTGGCAGGGCTGGCAAAATGCCACGGGCCCCCGACCCAAGAGGGCCCCGCCCCAAGAGGCCGCGAGCTCAAAAATATTTTTTTACATTGTACCTGAGTATTTTATTTTATTTGAAAAGTATATTTTTATAAGTTCTGCCTAAAATCCAAAGGCTCTCGCCTAAGAGAGGAGGCCTATGGCTATTAGTGGGACATATACAACGTGTAATTGAGTACGCTGAAAATCTCGAAGATTATTAAAATTAAACTGAGTACAACGTGACGATTTTTACTGATAGGGCCCCATCAAAAGAATTTTCCACGGGCCCCAGATGGTATAGTTACGCCACTGACAGTAGCACTCACTTTCTGATACAGAATATCATTTTAATCAAGGAAGGATTTAGTTTGTCCCATAGTTTACTACGTTGTTTATTCGAGTAATTCCAGCTTTAAAGCTGTGCAAATGGCTTACAATTCACTATACCTTTCTAGGTACATCAATTAGACTACCTAGGTATTATATTTTGACAAAGTATAACAGCTGTTTCACCGGGTCTCCCTGACCGCCGCAATAACACGCCGCGCCTGAACAACACAACTGTGGTGCGACACCACAGTGGTCATACGACAGTGATCCCCACACAGTGCCAGCACAGCGCTTCCATCACACACACAGAGCTCCATCTGGAGCTCTGGCGACCTTACGCACCGCAGGAACACAACACCACATAAACGTAGCGTTATTTGGCTTCGATCTTCTGTAAGGTGGAGGTACTTCCACAGTCGGGCTACTCCGAATTTCGAACGAGATAACCCGTTATGCCCTTCCTCTCTTACTGCTGTCTTTTACTGGCTGTCTTTTTGCTTGTCTTTTACTGCTGCCTAAATAAAATCAGTCCCTCGGCGAGCTTTGGAACAATCTCTGCTCGCCGTCGATATAATAGTTCCAGCTGGTAACCGAACGAAGAAAGTCGAAAGGCAACTGCGAGCTTAGGGAACGTTTTTATTAAAAATCATAAGCTGTAGATTTCAATAAGACACGTATCATCAACTTTTTCTCTGTCAACGCAAAACTTTTACGCGATGGATCTGGTGAAAAGTTGTTTATTTACAATGAGTACATAATAATCTCCAAAAACTAATTATAAATGTTTGTTTCATTTAATTATTTTTTTATGTTTTGACGAGTTCTAGGTCGTTCTCTTGTACGTACTAACAAACGAACAGACCTAAACTCGTCAATCCCTTACTTGATACCAAAAAGTATGTGTATAAAAACCCCATATATAGAACAATAAATAAAGAACTAAAAATTAGTTTTTCAAGTAATATGTTTTGGCAACAATTCGATTCAAACTCCGTATAGTATTTTAAATAATACACAATGTCGATATTACATGCAATTTTTCAAACGTGTCCCAGTTTTCGTCAAAAAACTATTAATTTTGACGAGTTCTAGTACAAACACGGATTAGTAGGTACCAGTAAATGTCATACGCGAAAAAAAATACCAAATGATAAAAATAACACAACATTATGGGTTACATTGTTAGAAAATTTACTTGTCTACATCACAAAATAATCACACAATCAAAATATCCGACCGATCCAGCAAGACATGAACCCTAACGTGGTAAGCCGGGATTCACATTCAGTAGCTAAACTCACAAAAAACATCAAAATTTGGAGGTGCTTACCTTTGATCGCTCTGTATTCCGACGCCAATACATGTTTGAATAAATGTTGTCATTCTAATTATAGAATATATTACTGTTAATATGATGCCATAAAATGTTTTTAGTAAGATATTGGTAAAATGAAATTATTGTCATTTTTTTACAATCTGACGAGTATTGGGACACTGTCGAAATTACCAGCGTTTACCTTAGGCACAGTTTTAGTGCCATAGGCTATCGGATCTGCTATAATTTCATGATGATCCGTTGAGTAGTTGAGGCGTGAAGGCGTAACAAATAAACAAACTCACTTTCGAATTTATGTTATTAGTTAAGGATTATGATATGAATTAAATTAAAATCTTAATTGATTCAACTTTACTTATGATTTCTGAAACAAAAACTCTTGGATGAAAAATAAAAATTTTGTGTTGAAAATTTACTCTTGGCTAGGATATAGGCGTGATAGCATTATGGTATTTATTGTTTAAAAGTTAGATTTTTACCTTCCGTTATAGTTTTTAGGAATTATTAATAAGCTGATAAAAAGATTCTCTCCAACCTTCTTGTGGCTTCTACAGTAGCCAGTGGCGTAACAATAGGGTGGCAGGGCTGGCAAAATGCCACGGGCCCCCGACCCAAGAGGGCCCCGCCCCAAGAGGCCGCGAGCTCAAAAATATTTTTTTACATTGTACCTGAGTATTTTATTTTATTTGAAAAGTATATTTTTATAAGTTCTGCCTAAAATCCAAAGGCTCTCGCCTAAGAGAGGAGGCCTATGGCTATTAGTGGGACATATACAACGTGTAATTGAGTACGCTGAAAATCTCGAAGATTATTAAAATTAAACTGAGTACAACGTGACGATTTTTACTGATAGGACCTCATCAAAAGAATTTTCCACGGGCCCCAGATGGTATAGTTACGCCACTGACAGTAGCACTCACTTTCTGATACAGAATATCATTTTAATCAAGGAAGGATTTAGTTTGTCCCATAGTTTACTACGTTGTTTATTCGAGTAATTCCAGCTTTAAAGCTGTGCAAATGGCTTACAATTCACTATACCTTTCTAGGTACATCAATTAGACTACCTAGGTATTATATTTTGACAAAGTATAACAGCTGTTTCACCGGGTCTCCCTGACCGCCGCAATAACACGCCGCGCCTGAACAACACAACTGTGGTGCGACACCACAGTGGTCATACGACAGTGATCCCCACACAGTGCCAGCACAGCGCTTCCATCACACACACAGAGCTCCATCTGGAGCTCTGGCGACCTTACGCACCGCAGGAACACAACACCACATAAACGTAGCGTTATTTGGCTTCGATCTTCTGTAAGGTGGAGGTACTTCCACAGTCGGGCTACTCCGAATTTCGAACGAGATAACCCGTTATGCCCTTCCTCTCTTACTGCTGTCTTTTACTGGCTGTCTTTTTGCTTGTCTTTTACTGCTGCCTAAATAAAATCAGTCCCTCGGCGAGCTTTGGAACAATCTCTGCTCGCCGTCGATATAATAGTTCCAGCTGGTAACCGAACGAAGAAAGTCGAAAGGCAACTGCGAGCTTAGGGAACGTTTTTATTAAAAATCATAAGCTGTAGATTTCAATAAGACACGTATCATCAACTTTTTCTCTGTCAACGCAAAACTTTTACGCGATGGATCTGGTGAAAAGTTGTTTATTTACAATGAGTACATAATAATCTCCAAAAACTAATTATAAATGTTTGTTTCATTTAATTATTTTTTTATGTTTTGACGAGTTCTAGGTCGTTCTCTTGTACGTACTAACAAACGAACAGACCTAAACTCGTCAATCCCTTACTTGATACCAAAAAGTATGTGTATAAAAACCCCATATATAGAACAATAAATAAAGAACTAAAAATTAGTTTTTCAAGTAATATGTTTTGGCAACAATTCGATTCAAACTCCGTATAGTATTTTAAATAATACACAATGTCGATATTACATGCAATTTTTCAAACGTGTCCCAGTTTTCGTCAAAAAACTATTAATTTTGACGAGTTCTAGTACAAACACGGATTAGTAGGTACCAGTAAATGTCATACGCGAAAAAAAATACCAAATGATAAAAATAACACAACATTATGGGTTACATTGTTAGAAAATTTACTTGTCTACATCACAAAATAATCACACAATCAAAATATCCGACCGATCCAGCAAGACATGAACCCTAACGTGGTAAGCCGGGATTCACATTCAGTAGCTAAACTCACAAAAAACATCAAAATTTGGAGGTGCTTACCTTTGATCGCTCTGTATTCCGACGCCAATACATGTTTGAATAAATGTTGTCATTCTAATTATAGAATATATTACTGTTAATATGATGCCATAAAATGTTTTTAGTAAGATATTGGTAAAATGAAATTATTGTCATTTTTTTACAATCTGACGAGTATTGGGACACTGTCGAAATTACCAGCGTTTACCTTAGGCACAGTTTTAGTGCCATAGGCTATCGGATCTGCTATAATTTCATGATGATCCGTTGAGTAGTTGAGGCGTGAAGGCGTAACAAATAAACAAACTCACTTTCGAATTTATGTTATTAGTTAAGGATTATGATATGAATTAAATTAAAATCTTAATTGATTCAACTTTACTTATGATTTCTGAAACAAAAACTCTTGGATGAAAAATAAAAATTTTGTGTTGAAAATTTACTCTTGGCTAGGATATAGGCGTGATAGCATTATGGTATTTATTGTTTAAAAGTTAGATTTTTACCTTCCGTTATAGTTTTTAGGAATTATTAATAAGCTGATAAAAAGATTCTCTCCAACCTTCTTGTGGCTTCTACAGTAGCCAGTGGCGTAACAATAGGGTGGCAGGGCTGGCAAAATGCCACGGGCCCCCGACCCAAGAGGGCCCCGCCCCAAGAGGCCGCGAGCTCAAAAATATTTTTTTACATTGTACCTGAGTATTTTATTTTATTTGAAAAGTATATTTTTATAAGTTCTGCCTAAAATCCAAAGGCTCTCGCCTAAGAGAGGAGGCCTATGGCTATTAGTGGGACATATACAACGTGTAATTGAGTACGCTGAAAATCTCGAAGATTATTAAAATTAAACTGAGTACAACGTGACGATTTTTACTGATAGGGCCCCATCAAAAGAATTTTCCACGGGCCCCAGATGGTATAGTTACGCCACTGACAGTAGCACTCACTTTCTGATACAGAATATCATTTTAATCAAGGAAGGATTTAGTTTGTCCCATAGTTTACTACGTTGTTTATTCGAGTAATTCCAGCTTTAAAGCTGTGCAAATGGCTTACAATTCACTATACCTTTCTAGGTACATCAATTAGACTACCTAGGTATTATATTTTGACAAAGTATCACTTTGAATACGCTAGCATTTCATTAACCAAGTTTATATCAACTGAATCAAAACGAGTGTTGGTAAGATCCCCTCGAAGCGTTCATCATCACAAATCCCTGCCGTCAGGGTTATGACACCGCGACCCGCCGCCGCGCCGCCGCCCGCCCTACGACCCGCGCGCATTGACTTGCTAATTCCGCCCTGCTGTGACGGCTTTATCAAAATGACACTGTAGACTAAATTATCAAGACTTGATGGAAAAATACGAAATCATACATACGGACCTCGGTTGATACGGGTTGATACTCGAAAAAATTATTGACTCACGTCAAAATTGTGTCTGAGTCATTTCTCTCTCGCAAAATGTCATCATATTTCTTTTCCATGCTATGGACGTCTGCTTAGCTTAGCGAAATCCTAAGTCCTCTATGGACTTAGGATTATTTAAGACATTTCTACACACATGTCCTCTATGGACATGTGTGTAGAAATGTCCTAAATAAAATAAAATAAACTGCATCGCTAACGTGCTTATGTTTCTAGGTCTGTGCTTTTAGTGGTAGGTAGTCAGTTACGGAATAATGGAGTGAGCTGCTTAACTCTCGAGCTTGACTCACATGAAACAATTGAATTAAAACCTTCGTGGTACAACGTAGAGTAATATTATCAAATAACACAGTTGACTCTTCTTGGCTGAAGTTTTAATTTTCATTCCATAAACGGCCTAAATAGTGACTGCACTAAGCTCTGTGAAGCTCGGGATAATCCCTTGTGGTATCAATCCGGCGGCGCATTGTTCAGTGGTAAGTAAGTGATAATCCTAAGGATCACGTAAAGAGCTGCTGAGCGTTATATATCGTTGTGAAGAGAACATTCATAACTTTTACCAGAATAGATAAGTACAAGTACTTTTACGCAGCCTAAGCGCAGCCAAAGAAGATAACAGCCAAGTCTGAAGCGAGCCTAGTTTAATAACGTTAAAGAAACGTTTTACACTTGTACCATAATAACAAATGTCTGTTATTCATTGATACACGTATGGGTTTAAACAGTTAATAAAGCATGACACAAAGAATAATCTTTTACCACACGTAATAAATGAAAATACAAAAAAACCATATGAATCACTTCCGTTCATTTATAACTTTTTCAATTAAAATTATAATCAGGTAGATGGGTATTTAAATTATTATCTCGGTAGCGTCTTTCTTAGTAGGTAAGGGAAGCCTTCTTCCAAACTTTGTATTCATCATTATCAGCCTATAATGCCCCACTGCTGAGCACAGGCCTCCTTTCACAAATGAAGGTGAAAGGGAATGGGCAATACTCCACCACGCATGCCCACTGCGGATCGGTGGAGGTAGGCTAGTGGTGAACCTACTGTTGTTATTTTTCACGCCGCCCAGTAGACCTCCAACTAGCTTAACGACTATCACAATTATAATATCACAATATCACAATTTAGGCGATGATAGCTCAGTGGTAGTGATGTCGGATACCGAGACGAAGGTCCCGGGTTCGAATCCTACAATGAGCTTGAATTTTCGGTGAAGGAAAACATCGTGAGGAAACCATAGCACGGTGGTAGGGTACTTTGTAGTACCCGCCTGGCTGGCTACCACCCTCAAGTTGAAAATCTGTCACCAAGCACCTTTCGGTGTGTTCCGATAGCTGCACTTGAGAGCCAGTTCCTTCTAGGCTTTATGTGCTTACCACCTTTGGCCACATCATCACTTACCATGGTGAGATTGAGGTCAAACACAGGCCTATAAACAGAAAAAAAAAAAATAGTGATAACCGGGACCAACGGCTTTACGTGCTGTACGGGCAAAACCGTACATTTGCATTGTTTTACATTTCTGCTGACATGACAGTGCAAGCGCGTACATGCGCGACCTTATTTTAAGTTAGTTTTTAATTTTAGTACATTAAACGCGTGCTTCCGAAGCACGGGACAACTTTGTATTGTAATTTTCAAATGTTATGTTCAGGGAGTAAAATAGGGGGCAAGCTAGATCAGAAAGTTTATATAGTAGACTAGCTTTATAGCCCGCGACTTCGTCCGCGTAGATTATTTCTTTTTTCTAGATATGAATCATTGTAACAATATAGAGCTTTGTTCATGGCTATTGTCCGCCACTACGTGTGATATTGACAAAAGTTCAGGTAAATTAAGAGCTCATATGCGAGGATGCCACATAAAACTGAAACAGTCCTGCCGCAAATCAACTCTAGCAAATTTCAGAGATTTCCCTGTTACTACAAACCTTAATTAGGAACTGTTATCTTTTAAATTCAAACGGAAGGTGATTTGGGATCAATGATATACGCGGCAAGAAGACTGTTTCTCCTCTGGCAGAACCAGTAATTATTTTGACCTCAATAACATTGCGGCGGAGAGCTGTTACTTGTAGTCTAGTTCCACAGCACAATTTTGGAGGCCTTATCTCTCCTTCCCTCATGTCTGAGGATCGTGGTCAACATCGGGTTTGCCTCTAGAGCGAATGATCTGCCTCCACTGGTTTCTGTCTTCTGGTTTCTGTAAAACTTGGAGGACGATGAGTCTTTTACTTGATCGGACCATCTTGTTGGTGAACGACCACGTAGTCGTTTTCCTTCCGTGTTACCAACTATGATCAGATTTCCAAAATTTCATCGCCTTTGCGCACCATGTGGCCGAAATACGAAAAAATACGTTGGTGGCATATCGTGGACAATCGTGTTTTAATTTGGAGCTGCGATAGGATTGATGTATTGTTGCGTTTAGCGGTACAAGGTATTTCCAACATCCGTCTTCAGCACCACATCTCGAATGGATCAATCCTTTTTCTTTCTCGGGCCAGTATAGTCCACGCTTCCACTCCATACATGAAAATGAGGAATACCAATGCTCGTATTAACCGGATTTTTGTTTTAATACCGATTCCTCTCTTTTTCCTGATGTTGTTTAGGCGAGTCATTTCAATACGCCAATACCATAAGCCGAAATAATAAATTGTAAAATTTTCACTCTGAAAATACTAAATTTAATCCCCCTTTTCACTACTTAAGGGTTCAAATTCCAACAACACCGATATTCGTTGCGTTAGTTTATAACCATAAGCTTAAATAATAAAAGTGTACTTCATCCCCCTTTTCCTCCCTTCGGTGGTGGAATTATTACAAACGCTGAGATAACTATATATTAATTTTCAATCGTCAGCCTAAACACAGAATTTGATGATCCTAACTTCAAAACTGACGGACTTGCATACAAACTTTCATCCCTTATTTTACCCTGTTAGGGGTGGAATTTCCAAAAATCCTTCCTTAGTAGATGCCTACACCGTATAATAGTACATTTAGTGAAGTTTACTTTGAAATTGAAGGACTTGCATACACTACTTCATCCCCCTTTTCCTCCCTTCGGTGGTGGAATTATCACAGACGCTGAGATAAGTACACATTAATTTTCAATCGTCAGCCTAAACACAAAATTTGAAGATCCTAACTTCAAAACTGACGAACTTGCATACAAACTTTCATCCCTTATTTTATCCCCTTAGGGGTGGAATTTCCAAAAATCCTTCCTTAGTGGATGCCTACACTATATAATAATACATTTAGTGAAGTTCACTTTGAAATTGAAGGACTTGCATACCCAACTTCATCCCCCTTTTCCTCCCTTCGGTGGAGGAATTATCACAGACGCTGAGATAACTACACATTAATTTTCAATCGTCAGCCTAAACACAAAATTTGAAGATCCTAACTTCAAAACAGACGGACTTGCATACAAACTGTCATCCCCTATTTTACCCTCTTAGGGGTGGAATTTCCAAAAATCCTTCCTTAGTGGATGCCTCCACTGTATAAGGTATCTTTGTGCAAAATTTCAAATCTCTAGGTCCAGCGGTTTGGGCTGTGGGCTGATATATCAACAATCAGTTTATCATTTTATATATTAAGATAAGTACTCATTCTTATATAGGTAAAATGTTTACTATCTTTTGGATTATATATGTATACAATGTCCCTTGAAAGAGTCCCTTATATTGCTGTGCCTAGATACATGGTACCTACCTACAGCAAGATTGTGCTTATATCTAGTTTAAAAAAAAATGAGGACTTGTTTTAAACTTTACAAACAACGAGTTTGAAATGTCACACTCAAATACTCAGTCCTTAAAACTCAGCATTGAAGTCTGTAGGCTCAAAAAAAGATTTGCCTATTGCTCTACCCAGATATTGAAAAAAAAAACCTTTCACATAGGCCAGTCCATATGTACAAACACTTTATTATTATCTGTCTGACTAGTCTATTAACCTATGCCCAGACGGATATGTTTTGTGTTATGTATAAATAATCTCAATTAAGCACAGAGAGGAGGGCGACGGGCGCCGAGCAGACGCGCCGCGACTCACCGATTCCTAGAAGATGCTCTGCCAAATGTGCTACATGTTTTCCTGCCTTTAATATCTTCTGATATGGTCCCTTAAGTGATATCAAAATAGATAGGTACCATGTGTTAACTTTAATTTTAAGACAATTCCAAGAAAGAGTGTTCGGTTGGATAACGAGTTGGAAAAAGCAAACATGCGCAGTTTTAATGTTGACGAGCCAGTTGGCGCAGTTGGTTAAGGTTCACCTTACGCACCGCAGGTCGCGGGTTCAATTCCCACACAGGACATGCATTTGTGTGCATGAACATGTCTGTATGTCCCGAGTCTGGGTGTAATTATGTATATTAAGTATGTATTTACGAACAAAAAGTAGTATATGTAATTATATCAGTTATCTGGTTTCCATAGTACAAGCTCTGCTTAGTTTGGGATCAGATGACCGTGTGAGGAATGTCCCAGGATATTTATTTAATGTGATTGATTGAATTTAATACATGTTTTGGAATGGAGTTTAAATCTTTGGGCTTGAACCTGATAGATAAATAGAATAATACCTTCTTAAAGATATTCTACATAGAATGAAAATTATACGCAGGATACTCGAAAGCTATTATAAAAAATCAACGTCACCTTTCGCAGTTCGCGAATGTTGGAAAGACGAGACCATATGTCTCGCACTGTCAAAAAGTTATCAGATCTCATGTAGAACCTAGTTTATAACTCTACAAGCCCTAACTCTACAAGCCCTAACTTCACAAACTCTACACCTTAGTCAAAATATGTGGCTTGACCGTTTCGCTACCGTCACATGGGCGTAAGGTGAAAAATGTATTCACTGTTAATTACTTTTCTGTTCTTGTAGTAACGAAATGTATAAGGTGAACACCGTACAAGTTAGTCCTCTAGCTAGAGAGTGCTACATAATCCTGCCCACAAGAGAACGTGGATGACCCATTATCAATGAGAGCATTATTCAAACTTAGCCCTTGACTTTTATGTATGGTGATAGACGTAATATATTATTTACTCTATGGCAGTGGTTCCCAACCTTTTCTTGACAAGGGACCACTTTGATTTCTTTGTTATAAGCAGGGCCTACGATGTTGGTACAATAAAAATAAACTTAATAAATCTGAAAATAAACGTTAACCAAAAACTCAAACCTTTTTAGAAAGTAATTTATCGTAGAAAGTTAAATATTTTTTTACTACACGCAAATCACTTCTTTCAATCAACTCCTGATTTTTTTTTAATTACCAATAAAGCAGTAGGAAACCCATGTTCACATAAATAAGTTGTTGAGAAAACAATAATATAGCGCAAGGAGATTTCTCAAATTTTGGTGACAAAGAAATTCCTTTTTTACACCAAAACTTCTGTCACGTAGGTAGGTTTTAGATACATTAATTTAGTTTAAAATCGCAAGATATTGAGCAGGCTGGGCGTGTGGGTGTGCCAGCAACAGGCTTCGGCCAATAACAAGTGGGCATTCGGTAAATAAACCGCTCCAAGCGCCATGTTCCTGCTTTATGATGTTAACAATATTAAAAATATGCCAGCGCTAAATTACGGAACATTTAGGTCATAAGAGTCAAACAGGACGCGACGTTTTGCTCTTCAAATTTATTATTACGTAAAGCTAATTTAGTACTAAGTATTCTTTATTCTGTGGTAAAGCTCTCGACTTGATTTTAATGTTTTTAAATGTGTATATGTAGGCAGTAAAATTATTTCGTGGTTACTTTTATGATTGTTTTTAAACAGAACATAATCATTAAAGGATAATGGGTAAAAACGTCCCCAGACTGTAGCACGATGAGCTATGGTGGGAATTGTAGGTCTCGTCGAGCACATTATTTTATTCTATGACAGCAAGTCTGAATTCCATGGGAGAAAAAAGATATTCACATTTGAAGTTACAAAAATGTTCCTTTGGTAATGATTGTTTTTTGTTATTATTAGCTTTGCCCTGCGGCACAGAATACTCAATACCAGCGATCCCAATCGCGTTTCCAGGTGAAAAATTAATGTATGGCTATCTCCAGGGTCCATGCTATCTTTCTGCTGATATTTTATCGATATCGGTCCAGTAACATAGTTGTGAAAACTTTACAAACAGACAGATCTACTTTCGCATTGACCATATTAAAGTACTAGCTGTGCATCGCGGTTTCATCCATGTGCCTGTGAAAAAAGTATTGCAGTTCCATCTCCAAGTTCCATGCTAGAAATATGAAGAAATATGAAAAAATATTAAAACAATCAGTAACTACAGCTAAGAAACTACAATACATTAAAAAAATAAAATCATCACAAAATAAAGTTAAAACAATGTGGGCTATAATAAATGAACGTACGAATAAAAAATCGAAGGCAACAAAACAAAACATACAATTACAAATTGATAATACCCTAGTTTCTGATCCAAAGCAAATAGTAAACAAATTTAACTCATTTTTCGCATCCATCGGTGAAAACAACACACGACAGGCAGGTAGCATACCTCGCGGCCTCCCCGTAGTCCACCCTACTGAAAATACCTTTTTTCTTAGACCTTTAGACGTCCGAGAAACACACAAAATCATAAAAAATCTTAAAAACAAGAAAAGTCACGGAATAGATGACTTACCTCCTTCACTGATTAGACAGTGTGCAGATGAACTTGCACTTCCCTTTAGCGTATTAATTAACCAGTCGTTTGAAGAAGGTATATTCCCTAACCTATTAAAAAAAGCCATAATCAAACCATTATTTAAGAAAAATTTGAAAACAGACCCTGGCAACTATCGGCCTATTGCACTTCTACCAACTGCTTCAAAAATTTTTGAAAAGGCAATGTATGATAGGGTGTATAACTTTTGTGAACATTTTAAAATTTTTGATGAGGGACAAAACGGTTTCCGTAAAGAACGATCAACAGCCTTGGCTGTTTACAAATATATACAAGATGTCATAAATATAATAAATAACAAAGAATATGCGGTCGGCATACTACTCGATATGACCAAGGCATACGACAGGGTGCAATTTAATATTCTACTGGACAAACTATATGGAATAGGAATTCGTGGAATTACCCATCAATGGTTTGCGTCATATCTTAAAGATAGGGAACAGTACGTAGAAATAGAACACCTTAATTATGTAAAAAAGGAAATAGTAAATATTCGATCAGATAAAAAAGTTATGAATGCCTCCATTCCCCAAGGTAGTGTTATAGGATGCTTATTGTTCCTTATTTACATCAACGACCTTCCGAAGATCATGGAAGAGCCATGTGTACTATTTGCTGATGACATATCCCTTCTTACCTCATGCCATAGTAACTCTAAAATAAACGAGCAGCTCCACTCAATTTTGAGTAAAACAATAAAATGGCTGGATGCACATAATTTAGAAATTAACTATAAAAAAACAAAACTAATGAGCTTCCATCCATATCAAAAATCACCATTAACAATCAACTTTACCATCAACGATACGAAATTGGAAACAGTTAACGACTTTACATTATTAGGACTCACGATAGATACACACATCAACTGGAAGACTCACATTCAAAACATTAAATCTAAAATGTCTAAATTTACTTACGCCTTTCGAGAAATTAAAAAAACTACCGACTTACCAACTGCACTAATCACTTACTACGCGTATGCCCACTCGTGGCTCAGCTACGGCGTCATCATGTGGGGAAACAGTGTAGATGCGCCTGCGCTTTTCATCCAACAAAAGAAGCTAATTCGAATTCTAACAAATATAGACCAAACAACTAGTTGCAAACCCTTCTTCCAAAAACACAAAATCTTAACCTTACCGTGCCTCTTTATCCTGGAAACATGCAAATTTGTCAGGAAATATATAAGTTTCTTCACACAGCGTGAAGAAAAAAATTCAAACAGATCGCTTAGATATAAAAACATGTTAATGCTACCCACCTCCCGCATAACACTACACTCCAATAGTCCCTACGTAATGTGCATAAAAATATATAATAAATTGCCAGATTTACTGAAAGGCGAATCTGATACAATATTAATAAACAAATTAAAACAAATACTAATAAAAAAAAGCTTATTATACAATTAATGAGTACATAAGTGATAAAAAAAATATATAAATTATATTAAACTGCGTACATTATATTAATAATAATACAATAAGTGATAAATATAATATAAAAATAAAGTCAGATAAATAAAATAAAATAAATAAACAAATAATACAAATTCTGATGATCTCCTCTCTCCTACATGTTGTTGTTGTTATTTTTGTTATATTTGCTGTGCCCGACAGGGTCCACAATTTTATTATACTTAATTTACAACCTAAGGTTTAATATTGATGTGGAATGCAAATAAAGAATATGAATATGAATATGAATACCTTTATGCTAATTTTTATCGATATCCATCTAGTATCTTAGCTGTGAAAATATAACAAACAGAGAAACCCACTTTCATGTTTATAATATTAAAGTACTAGCTGTGCCTGTGTCTTCACCTGTGTTCCTGATAAAAAAGTATTGCGTGTCCATACATGGTATTCAACATCAATAAACCAGACAACCTTTAGTCACTTACAAGAGTATCAAGGAGAGTTTATATACTTATAACAGTGATTTATGAGTTACTAGCTTTAGCCCGCGACTTCGTCCACGTAGACTATTTCTTTTTTCTAGATATGAATCATTGTTCAAATAAATTTATTATTATTATTATTATTATTATTATTATTATTATTATTATTATTGTAACAATATAGAGCTTTTTTCATGGATATTGCCCGTCACTACGTGTGATATTTTACAAAAGTGCAGGTAGATTGAGAGCTCACACGTAAGCATGCCACATAAAACTGGCCGTGGGAGAAGCAGTCTAGTCCTGTCGCAAATCAACTCCAGCAAACGTTAGAGATTGTCCCTGTGATTTATTATTAGCCATCGCGAAACAAACCTTGATTAGGAAATGTAATCTTTAGACTCAAACGGAAGGTGATTTGGGATCAATGGTATACGCGGCAAGAACACTATTTCTCATCTGGTAGAGTCAGTTAATATTTTGCTGCGTAAGCCTAGGGTTCTTAAACAAAATATTAAAACTCTGCCATTGTGACACTGCAAGCTCATTTTATAGTTAAAGCTGTATACAGTGTGATAAGGGCGCAACTTTTAAGGCTTTAAGGCCAGATAATACATCTATGTTTACCGATAAAAAACCTTATATAAGGCGTCATACCCTCTTCTCCCACAAATGGCAGCCATTTTAATTTTCTTGCACTAACTCCTGATATTTTGTGTTATAGCAAAGGTGCCAGACGTGAATTATTTAACAGAGTATTAAAACTCTACCATACAGCGTTAAGTATTTTCTGACACTTCAATCAAATCACTTATGAACGTTAAATTGGTACATACAGTTGAATTTACCACTAATCTGATTTTATATCGATAAAATATTAATACAGTTAATTAATACACGCTGTATTTTGCATGTGTTCACTTAAAATTACAGCAATACGTGTTCGGCAACTATAATTACTGTAAAACTTCGCATTTGCAATAAACTAATTACCAGTATATCTATATTCGATCTATCCTTAATTTTGCGATCGTAGATTGATATTTGACTTTTTTTATAAATAAATCGTGTCAATCATGTCGGAATAATGAAACCGGCAGTTAATCTACGCAAAATATATCTGATGTTAATTTTGATAAGACAAAAAAAATCTTGCAAAATTTCATAGTAATCCACAAATTAAATACTTAATTTTAGTGATTAACTGATCTTTATTTCATTATCTCCTAACCAAAGATAAGTGTGACAGATCACACATAACAATTGCTCAAGAGAGGTCCCCCATTAGGCGACGCCGCCGGCGCCGGCGCCGAGTTACTCATTCAAATATCCGCGCAAACGATAATAAACACTATTACTCACACTACAAGAGCCATGTGTTTCAGAAGCTAGGCACAAGGAACTGAGTCAATCCGGAACTCGTGAATCACATTTCCGAGTAAATATTGATTCACTTCCGTAGTAGGTTACTACTCTAATGCTGTCTTGAACATCTTGCGCAAGAACAATATATTAGTCAGTGGTGTTGGGTCAGGTAGCAGGTCAACTGCCTGTTCATAAATCCGTCATGATTGAGCAAGTCGGCATTTATTTCAGTGCAATGAGGAAAAATATGAATTTAAATGTTTCAGTCAAAAACTCAACTGTGTTAAAACCACGATATAAAACCTAAAATAAATCAAACATTACAATTCCATATCTTATCTAGGTGTGGTTTGTCCATCCGTCGCAGCACGTAGCGTACCGGATAAATACTGGCTAAACCCTCACACATACGTCAGAGACAAGATTACGTGCCAAAGATGGTTCACCATCAGTGGAATTGTCAATTGTGGTACACTTACATTCTAATGGTGTGTTCGGAAGCTGCCCTTGAGAGTCCGTTCACATCATTGCACCTTCAGTTACATCATTTCTTACTATTGTGAGATTGTGACACAAATTGAAGCAGGAGGAATGCATACTTTACACAACTCATAAATCACACAAAAACATTGCATTAAAAAAAACTAAATAAAATCAAACAGAGGTGACAAAGCGTGAAATAATGTTGTTTTCGAAAGATTCCCGCGTCCGCGGCGTTCCTGACATTCTTGGCGCGGTGGCTCTCTGCCGACACGTTCCGTTACTCACATCTCGCTAATGTTACTGATTCATTGTTTTTTGTTCCAAAGCTCATTAGTTACGCATTTCAAAAAAATATTTTATGTATCACGCGAGTAGGGCAGGAGCCCCGGTTTTGGCCAGTACCCCGGTTGTGGCCACTTGCAATTTTGAAAGTCAATAAATAAGGCGTTGAAGCCTGACTCGTTTATTGCCTGTAGTAAATAAAATCTTTGATGATTAACGCTTTTGACGAGCAATTGTAGTGACGCCGTAAGTGTAAAATTGCAATTTTTTTGTGACACTGTAAAAGCAAAAATAATAATTTCCGTAAATTTCTTAACATACACCATTAGCGACCCTTGGTAATTAAACGATAAATATCTTGCTCAAATTTTTATTTGTTGCGTGGATTCTTATCGAAGTATATTAAATTAATGTCTAGGAACATGATTTTGATAGTCAATATATTCCTCTACCTGGAAACTTAGGTGGAAATAGGTGGCCACAACTGGATCAGTAGTGATTTTATACGTTTAATCTTTAATTTATAATAAATAAAACATTTGTCTCTCGATACACAAATCTATAAAACCTAAAAGATAAATAAATAAACTGCTTTATTAATATAACTAATCAGCACGATACTTATATTTGAATTAAAGGCGATTTTTTTTACATAAAAAATCCTTAAGATGGCCACAACCGGGGCTATTGCCCTATATTAAAAACTACATCGTATTTCTGAAACTAACAATCTTTTGATAATGTAAATGACGGACTAAATAGTTTTTTCAGAAATCTAGCCTATTCCTATACTCGGGTAAACAAATAAAAGCCGATCTTTGCGAATAGAGTGGATTACGTAACTTTATTGCAATGAAATTCAGATTGAAATAACCTCTGAATCGGTAGAAATATTACAAAATCGGAAATGCTTCCATTTCTAATGAACCTCTGTTTGTATTTGCAGTTACCAGAACGTAAAAAAGTTGTCAGAAAACCGCTATATTGAACCGATTTCAATTCGAAAATGATTGAAATTTAGTTACGTAATCGCCCTGATAGCCACTCAGCAACCCTCGTGCTCCGTGCTGTCCCCAGAGGACAGGGTTGCCACTTGACGATAGCTACGGTGCTACGAAGGTCATTGCGTTACTGAGATCCATCCATAGATTACAATCACTTAGTTTTGAGGCAGTTTACGCTTTTTTGGTTTAACATGGGAATTGATCTATTAATAGATAGAAACTCATTTATCCCGCCGAGGGATCTTTTATACGGTAAGTATAATCGAAGGAATTATTCACTAAATTATATAGCACTAGTACCTAAAGCACTCTTATTTATTGATGTCATCTGGATGTTAAAATAATTCCCAATACTGTTTATAGAATATTTAATAGATTATCTAGATTCCAAACAAAGATTGCACAAAAATCTATACTTTCAAATGTGACCTAATTGATATGCATCCAAAAAAAGCGAGCGAGCGCATAGTTCAGCGGCCGCTGACCCACGCCACGGTACGCCCAGGGATTTAACTCTGTGCCCAGGGGGAACAAAACGAAGATGTATGTAGCTCCCTCCCTACCCTACTAAAAACTTGCAATGAAGATATTTATTTGCGAAATTAACTAAAATAAGTAAACCAATCCATCCAATATTATGAGAAGAATAATAATTTCACTGGGAAAATTTACGATAATTAAATAGTACCTGGTAGCTAGGTACTATTTAATTATATATTATTAATTATATATAACTAAATACTTATTGAGACGAAGCAATGAGTATTTAAATATAATAATTATTAATTTAGATATAACGTTTTTTAAGTCTTCCTAAGGCATCAATTTTAGATTTTAATCACAAGAAATAAGACCGTAAATGCCGACAAAGTTAATGGTAAATTATTATCTAACAACCACAGTCAACTAGTCAGTTAGCCCATTCAGCATCTGAAATAGTCGATCGTGGATTGTGGGGTAATTACTCTCCAATGTTTGATTTCCACGAAAACGTGTGAGTCAATCGCAGAGGCCGTGAGAGATGAATGGAACGCGCCCGGTGCCCGCACCACGCACGCCCGGGCCCGGAGGCGCGGTGACTCACTCCGCGCGCATCCATTCATAAGTTTTTTGGCGCGCTTTCTACGTTTCGTACGATTACACAACTCCTGGTTAGATGGCGTTGTATTTGAAACTGGGTCGGATACTTTCAGATAAATAGCCTTTGCATCATTGAATTATTACGCTTAGAAGCGAAGTATCGAACAAAAATCCTCGCGACTCGTAGGCCACTTGATAACCAATGTGTGCGTGAGTACCATATAATTACACTCGCTGACACGCACACAAGCGCACGAGTAATGTTGCAAGCTAAACGAAACTTTTCGGTAAAATTAACCTTCCGATACTATACTCTATTTCACATAGGATGAGTCGTCAAGGTCAAGGGTTTTTTACCAATATCTAGTGAAATTCCATTTGATTACTCTGAAATAGTACTCACAATATTTCATGAAAACTCGATCTATCATAGTATTCCTTTATTATATCGAAATGAACATTAACCATTGAGAAATCTAATAAAATACCAATGTGTCACCGAACTCATGTTATTTGAAATCGGATAGTGAATGAAATTGGAAGTAAGTATTCATAAAATTAATTAATAGTTTAAAATGTTCTGCATCTTAGATAATTTATCATAGACACAGGTTATTTATTTATTACTAGTTTAATGGTTATGTTTCATAGTACTTATGTCGGGTATTTTAACATAGTAAACCAAAACAATGTGCAAAGCTATGAACGATCGTACAATTTGTAGTAGGTATTGTTGGTAATGATAGGTTTCATATATGATAGGTTGTTTAGAAAAAGAAGATTAAGAAGTATGTAGGTATTTAATTATCATTATCGTATAAAAGACGAATAGCTATACATTCTTATAATATCTAACTGAATCTATACTAATATAATATTAATATTTATAATACAATAAACCGGAAGAGTATTTTGTTTGTTTGTTTAAATGGGTCAATCTCTGTAAAAAAAAAAACTACCTATAAAACTACTACTGTGTAAAACTACCAGTCTGATTCGAAATTATTTCACTAATATGAAGCTACATTATCCCGAGTATTATAGGCTACTTATCCCAAGAACGCGGGTGAAACCGCGGGGGACAGCTAGTCAGTTATAATAGCTATAAGTAAAAGAAACAACTTATCGGACTCAATTACTTACTCTACTTCCTACTCTAACAAAATCAGTATCAATTACGTAAAACAACACAAATTCGTACACAAACAGCTGGCAACACTTTGCTCGAAATCTGAGTGAAGTATTTTTATTTTTGAATTTTGTTATTTTATATGAATTACGCAATAAAATTTGTGGCTTATCTGTGGAATATTACAACAGAATTCTAATCTTTCTCCCCTGATGAATTATGACACAATTTTACTGCACAAACCGTCATATTTATTATTTTTCTGAGAGCTCCACTCACTAAAACGCCAGTCAGTACACTGACAGCGCGATTTGGATTTGGAGCCATTATGGCTCCAATTGAATGGATTATGTTTCGCGCGTGTACTTTGTTTCTATGTGTAATAATTCAATGCTTTGCATATTATATTTAATCAAATTCTGTGTTAAAATAGGTAGTAGAAATGAATATTTTAGAATTATCAACGTAGTATAAAGCAGAAGATTATCTCCCACTCGCACGCAAAGCATTTAATAATGTTTAGTCAAATATGATTGTATTTCTTAGGTAAATAGGTAGGTACCTACATATTTACTTATCTCAAATTATTAAACTAAAAATTACATTATTATTCTTACGTGTAGACGAGACGGTTTCGCGCTCTATTTAATTATGTTTTTATTGTACACCACATTTTTTTACAAACAGGTACTTATATAGTATTTAAAATTCAGTAAAATAAGAAATCATAACTCAATTACGTCAACCTAAGTTTTCAGATTGCTTTTCGATACTAGCTAAAAAGCAAATCAGAATCTGCTGCTTCGTGCTGAGTGACATTGACTTAGAACAACAAATAACTACTTAGGTGATTTATAACTATGCATTAAAACTTGCGCTGATTAAAGTTTTTTCAGACCACGAATTGATATGACTCTTCAAAATTCGTTTGGTTTCAGCGCTCCCACTCTCCTATGAAACCGAATTTCATTTAGTTTCTAATAAGCAGGCAGGTACTCACCGGTATCGTGTGCAGTGGTGGTGGTGGCGCTGGTGGAGGCCTGGTGCTCAGGTAGCGGCGAGGGCGGCGGCTGGCCCGTCGCGGCCGCGTGCGCGTGCCGCACGTACGCGTGGTAGATGCGTGCCGCCTGCTCGTTGCCTGAACACACCTGCAACGACAATTAACATTTATTTATTTATAGATATCCGAAATTTACCGACGCTCTCACACATGCACTGGGCTGGTCACATCTCACGCTACACAGATACAAGATGGACCATAGACACCACACGTTGGAAAGGAGCAAAGGGAAACGGAACGCATGGAGCACCTTCTGTGCACATGCGATGCACTGGCTGGTAAGCGAATGAGTCTCCTAGGGATCGGATATCCAAAAACAAAAGACTATAGGCTCATATCTCCTAGCCTCGTTGTAAAACTCATGAAAAGAGTTTTCAACGAGACTGGAGAGTAAATTATCTAGGGGACCACAATAGATCCCAGTGGGTCGAAGTGTCCGAGTTATTTCTCGGCCCCTGCACAAGATAACATAAGATAAAGGGAAAAGGAATGTTGGTAGACCAATAAGGATGGGCCGATGATATCATACAGGTGTCAGGGAACAACTGGATCAACTCAGGCAAAGACAGGGAGTCATGGTGGAAGATGGAGGAGGCCTTTTCCCAAAGAGGGGTCCATATATCATAGAAAAAAGACTAACAATAAAATATAAGCAAACTTACTAACAACATTTGAAATGTAACTACAGAAATATGGAATAAATGGCTTTTATTTATTTATATTATTATTATAGATATCAAAATGTGTAACAAATGTGGCGATGCAACGCTAGGTGGGAAAAATTGAATCGCCGCGTTATTAGATTTTAGGCAAGCTTCTCGTTCTGTCGCTCCCTCTACAGCTCACTAGTATTTTTTTTTTTTCAATTGTGTTTGAGCATGCGGCCGTAGTTGGTAAGCATGGAAAGCCTAGACGATAAGCATGAGGATATGTTGAAGAGTTACCTGTATCCAGTTGTCGTAGGTGAGGTCCAAGAGCGCGGCTCCGGTGTCGGGCAGCAGGTGCCTCCGAGGCGCTCGCACGTGGAAGGTGCGCGCCACCCACCGCACGCACCGCGATACGTCGCGCCCATCCCATTTCTCTGGGTCTATTACAGAAAGTTTACATTCATTTATTAGGGAATATTATCAGCGGGTTGAGGAGGTGGTGTCCGTGTAAATATGGAACAAAATAGAAACACCCCCCGTACTTTTATTTGTATTACCACAGGTATTACTAAAGATTTTAAACGATCTTTTTACTATGTATTGGGGAAAAAATATTGAGATCAAAAGTTACGAGCACAGATCGTAGTCGGCTAACTCATTCATTGAGCTGATGTTTGGTAGAACCACTTTTATTTTGAAATAAATCTTGGTTGATTCAACGCAATATTCGGCTTACTAGCTTTCTTCCCTTCGGTTTCACCAGCGAATCCCCTATTTTACTAACTTAGGCGCCGATCCCACAGATAAGTGTTCTAGAGTTCCGCGTTCCGAGTTCTGCACTCCGCGTTGACTGTAAGCTATGTGGGGCCTTAGAAAGTAAAAAAAGTGTATGATGTGCGATCACTAGCGAATATTGCAAAACTCTAGAACTCCAGACTGCTTGCTGTGTGCACAATAGTCAACACGGAATGCAGAACTCGGAACTCTAGAACTCTCTCTGCGGGATCGGCGCCTTAGGGGTTGAATACTGAAAAGCCTGCCTATATAAGATTGATGTTTCTATTTCTAGACACTGCACCACATCCTGCGCGTGCAGTCACATTCCCTTCTATGTATATACTTACATCAACAAGGCGTATATAAAGCAACACCGTTTTTTTTTATTTAGATATTATCAATGCAGTTAAATATAACACGATACAGGGAATTGTTGTATTTCCCCGTGTTCGCTACTTTATTCAGCAATACTACCTATTTCCATTTTACTTCCTTCAGGATAATAATTTCGTGGAATAATAATAGTACATTATGATACATGTGTGCAAAGTTGGTTATTAACACTACAGGCGAACGCGTTAAGGGAGTCGAGCACGGAACAAAAAAAACAACGAGAGTGTAATAATCAATGCACACGCGTGTCATACAACTTGCGAGGAAAAAAACAGACTTGTATTTTGCAATAAATGTCACTTTACGAGCGAGTGTGTTGAAAAGATAATTATAATATGCTTTTTTCCTACATTACCTACCGAACCACTGAAAATTATTACGCAACCTCTTTTGGTTAAAAATTATTTAATTTCGAGAAAAAATTCAAGAAGAATAAATTTTACATGAATCAGCTTCCCTCCTCAAACATCTTAACGGAATAACTTCTGCATAGAATCTAGGGGTACAGTAGTGACCCCGCCAAGACGAGCCAAGCGAAGCGCAATTGCGGGCACACTACTTACCATTTCTCGAAGCGCTTCGTAATTACATAACTTGAGTTTCGATTACACCAGATAAACAAAATTCTCGGGATATGACGTCAAAAGTGGACTTATTAAACATATAAAGTTTAAATTGCATAGCTTTAATACTTTAGATTTTATTAATATCTAACAAACCCCGATTTCGTCACTGACTCACTGATGATCATCAAAATTCTTAGTATACTTCCTGAAGTCCTTGAAACTTGGTATGTTAGCTAGTATTAGTACACAAACAAACAAAATCTAAAACTTGTAACTTTTACCCCCCAACCCCTTAAACTAGGGGATGGAAGTTTGTACGTTTGTATAGAGCCAAGTTTATAACCCTACACACCCTAACTCTACCAGCCCTAACTTCACAAACTTCGGCTTGGCCGTTTCGCTACCGTCACATGGGCGTAAGGCGAAAAATTTATTCACAAAATTAATGAACAATTAATTTTATGTTATACAGTGGTACTTGTAGTAGCGACCGATCTAATGGCCGAGTGGCCAATACACACATTTTAACTAAGTTGTAGAGTTTGTGATATCAGGGCTTGTAGAGTTAGGGCGTGTAGAGTTATAAGCTTGGCTCTACATGAGATCTGATTAACTTTTTGACAGTGCCATATGGTCTCATCTTGGCAACACCTGGCATAAAATATAATATATCATAATAATGTCAATGGGTAACCAAACTAACCAAACTAACTCTGAGTTAATAACAATAATCATATTAATAAGATAACCAAAGTTGACGCAAGTGAATCTAAAGGGGGTTAAATAGATGATGAAAGTTTGTATGCACTTTCGTCATTATTTGAAGATATATAGAAATTTATGGTTAGGCTTCTGAAAAACTTCGAAAGGAAGTACACCTAATAAAAAATATGTACGTGTTACCTGATTTTTACGAGAGATTTATAAAAAGGGATTTCCAAAAATTATACCCCTAAGGGGGATAAATAAGTGATCGTGGGTGGACCCACGTTACGGGGCGAATTTACACTAATATAATAAGCGGAAGAGTTTTTCGGAACGGGATAATCTCTGGAACTACCAGTCGGATTTGAAAAATCTTTTACCAATAGGAAGCTACATTATCCCCGAGTATTATTTATCCCGGGAACGTGGGTGAAAGCGCGGGGAACAGCGAGTAGTATATAAAATAAATAAAACTGTTAACTGTAGGTCAGTTTTAAGACTGATTGCAAAAAAAAATGTGGAATAAATCCTCTGTAAAATGAGGCTTTTGCCGAGTTATCAAATGTAATAGTGCGGAAATATACAAGCAGTTTATGATGACTAAATTATATCTAGTATTCGGGTATAACTACTTTAAAATATTGAGTTATCCATCTAGGCCTAAATGCGCTCGCGACGGTACTCGCTCAAATTTATATCACACCGTAGTCGATATATGGAAACTCTACATTGACTGTATTATCGTGAATTTTGCAATGGTTTCGTACATAAATACTATAAAAGGAATGAACATTTGCATGCTAATTCATGACTTAATGGCAATTTAGTGTCGTAAAGGAAGTTGGAAAACTATTCCTATCAAATACGTGCTACTCCTACAATAGCGTCCCTAGATAAAGGTGAGAAAATAAATATGCAATTATTCTTACACGTAATTAACCTTTGAATTACAAAAAATCTATCTTGTAGTGATGTTTTCAATGAGAATTTATACATATAATTATTGGGAAGATGTGTTATACAGTAATTAAATTACTCCAAACATGAGCCCTGCAAGGGCTTTGCAACATTAAATAGTATTTAAGCTGCGTGAAATAATTTGTAGCTAATAAATTAAGTTATATTATATTGGTTACCAAATGTTTAAAAAAACTGGTGTATGCACTCTCTTATACCAAATAGGACCTACCCATGCAACAAAAAAACTCATCTGTAAAATTTTTAGTTCAGGATAAATCTTCATATAATAATAATAATTATATTTATTTATTTGCACTAAAACATTTTCAAGTTACAAAGGTACATACAGATCACTTCGATGTCACAATTTAGTACAAACTACTACCTAAACTAGGACAAGCCTGTATTCTAGGCAGCAGCCCCCATAGCTGAAGTTATTCATGTAAAAATAAAAATAAAAATATCTTCATATAAAACTGTCACAGAATTGTGTGTAATTCCCCTACCAAAAAAGGTTAAACTCGCTTCTAACCATATGTAGGTTAGAACCATAATATATAATAACAAGCTCGTATGATTGCCTAGTTAGGTATTGTTATCCCTAGAAAAAAATCTTATAACGGATGCTTGAAAAATAATGAAATTTTTCCTTACATTCATTGGTATCGCAGAAATTTCAAACTATTTTTTTAAAACAGAGAAATGAAGAACTCATTTTTATACAATGAGGAGGTTATGAAGTTAAGCGGCGATGTTAAAATAGCCCTATTCATATTTATATTGGGTTTAATGAATCAGAACTTTTAACAAATAAATCAATTCCTTACTCAAGTAGATGTGAGTTAAGCTTATTTACAAGTTAAAAAAGTCCCTTCACTATTTACACGTGAAAGTAAACGCAATTTTCCTTAAACTGCTGCAAGGACGGATGATTCCAATTCGGTAATCCAAACACAAATTCACTGAATGTCACATTCACACGCAATTAAGATCACTATTGATAGACACTGCACAATACACGTTGCACAACTGACCGGCTGGCACGGACTCGTCGCCGGACTCGTCGGCGGACTGGTCTGGATCCTGGTTCTGGTCGTGGTCAGGGTCGGGGTCTGCCGGCGTTGGCAGCGCAGACTCCATGCAGGCATAGCGGGGCGCCAGGGTTACCTCCACTCGGTACACGACGCTGGTGAGAACTAGGGGACGCGCGGCACAACCACCGCGGTTTTTATATTTTATTAGCGACACCGCGTCATCGGCGTGACGTAGCCGATTCGTCAGCTCGATCTCCAGCGCTCGCTGTGACGAGGAAAACGCTTTCTGAGAAGCTGCGCGCGCGACACTCGCTCCGCGCACTCGCTACACACACGCGTGCTACATACACCACGCGCGCTGCACGTTCATATGCAACGATTCTAATAAGTAGTATTTAGTAATAATATTAATTTATTTTGGATTTGGTTGACTAAATAAATAAATTCACTAGAACAAAAGCTAAAAATAAATTTGAACTGACAAAATCTAAAATATATTTAAAAATAAGTTCTATTCTTTATTTCATGACTACACAATTTTTAATTAATTCGTCATACTTAATACAATACTTCATTACAATTTATTTTTGGTTATTGGGAATTTGGTATGCAAATGTATAGTAGGTACCGCTTACATTACCTATCACTTAGTTAATAATTGAGGCGCTGACAGCTCAGTGGCAGCAACGTCGAATGCCGTGGCGAAAAGCGTGTGTTCGAATCCTACAAAAGGCTTGAAATTTCAGTGAAGGCTGAAGGAAAACAGCGTGTGGAAATGGAAACCATAGCTAGGTGGTAGGGTACTTTGTAGTAGGTTGGTACCCACCTGCCTGCATGGCTAAGTCGAAAATTTGTCGCCAAGCACAAGCCACTAGGCCCACTAGACAACACTTCAAGGTTAGATTGTGATTTGTGGTCAAACATAAATGTATCTAATCCAAATATATCATCGAGTTGTGTAATCTTGATTATTCACAAATAATAGAGTACAATATGTATGAGTCACGAGATTCAACATTTTTTCAGTGATGTGCCTAGCTAGATACCATAGTATTCTTGTTTATCTCACACACCTTAGGCCCACTTGTGCCCACCTTTACCGTCACTAAAGTTTAAAGAACATATAAAGTCCGCTTTAGTACAGAAGGCTTACTACAATATTAAGAGGAAATGCTGGTGGCGTTTGTTCCATACAAACGTAATCCTCAGTTTCCTCTCTGGATAATGACACTAGAGCAATGATTATTTTACCATGCAATCTGTATGTACCACTGCATGTCTCTCGGTTGTGATTTTCCCCATAAATTAATGATTATAAGAATTAGGAGCCTTCTAAAATCACAAAAACTTACAATTTTTAATGCCCTTATCAGACGTCCAGCGAACAAATTTGACGAATATAATAAAACAAAGGAAAACCGACAGACATAGCCAAAGCCCTTCTTATTATGATTCTCGTTTTTTTTTATAAATCGGTCCAGTTTTGGAGGAGGAAACCGGGAATTACGAAATAGCGATATCGTCTAATTTAAATAGGTATAATCGGTCCAAGCTGTAGTTGTCTCTATCGCCCTCGGGCGGGATAGCTCGGGCGCAACGCGACAGCAATAGATATGTTAAAAACCTATTTATCAAATTTCTTGCAGCCATTCTTTCCTCTTAACGAATATTTAAATGATAAAAATGCGTGGTTGTAGCGCTCGCTCTCGCAGGAAACATCTGATGTAATAAATTTAAGTTTGTTTTTGAAAAGAGTAATTGCTGAGTTTATTGCCGGTTCTTCTCAGCAAAATCAACCTTCCGAACCGTGCATTAGTGCATTAGAATATTAGAGATTGACTATTCATAAGTGCCTGTGAAGGCCTATTTGAATGAATAAATTATTTCATTTCATTTCATTTCATTTCTTGCGTCAACCTGGGTTACAATTTTGACCTTACGTCATTTACGTACGTCATTTTGACACAGATTTTTGTTACGTACTTAAATGATTTTGAGCCATATTGAGTAATTTACCTATTTATGTACCATATGTAATATTGTTAAGAGTATTAAAATCAGGTATCTTATAAAATTGATAATCATTTTTAGCAGCCATCTGAAATGGTGAAAATATAAGCTGGTCCATTGAAAAATCTCGACAGAATAAGGTAGGATGCTAATGCTATAGGGCCTACCTATATACTACCTACTGTCTACACTGAAAGCAATCGTCTAATATTTTTTTTAAACGCCACTCGTTTGATTTTTCTTATTTATTTCTTACTTATTTTAGAGGCATGATCTGAGTTTTGAATATTTGATCTCGTTCTATAATACAGTTCTTTCATGTTACTGAAAATGTATGAAAAAGAAGTAAGTACAGATGGGGTTCTTCAAAAAGGGTGTGAAGAATTTTTTCAGGGTTGGCAACGCGCGATTGATACCCCTGGTGTTACCAGGCTGGCCACGGTAACCGCTTACCATCAGGCGGATCGTATGCTTGCTTGCTGCCTTAGTGGTATAAAAAATGATTGTCAAACCCCTGGTATTGTAAATGTCCATCCATAGGCGACTGTAGTCACTTACCATCATCTGGACTGCCGGCCGCCCGTCCGGATTCTGACATAAAACAAACGCGTACGTACAGCTACATTTGGTAGTAGGCATTTATATTACGTTACTTAGGTAGGTACGGGAAGAGCGGAAGAGGATGACCAAAAAAGAATGGATGGATTGTGTGTGTGAAATATGTTATAAGGTTCATTTTTAGGACTGAGTATACAATTTTATAATAAGATCCCTACAGAAATTTTAAATTTACCGTCACAAAAATGTTAGGTACGTATTAAGGCTGCTTTAGTACAGAAGGCTTACTATAATATTTAAATGATAAAAATGCTTAGATGTAGCGCTCGCTTTCGCAGGGAACATCGCATGTTATAAATTTAGGTTTGTTTTTGAAAAGAGTAATTGCTGAGTTTATTGCCGGCTCTTCTCAACAAAAGCAGCCTTCCGAACCGTGCATTAGAGTATTAGAGTGTGACTATTCATAAGTGTCTGTGAAGGCCTATTTGAATGAATAAATTATTTCATTTCAATTATTCCATTTCATTTCATTATGATATGAGTAAGAAAGGGTCTGTTTGTCTGTCCGAGTGAATGCTGGTATGATGAAGAGAAGGGCCGAATGGTAGAAGGGTACATATTGCGCCGACCACAAAAAAATTTGGGGACGGCAGTACCTAGCTATATGATTATAATGTTACCGTCACACATTCGTTGTACACAATCGTTGTCTATACACGGGTTTTGTTCTGCTGTTATAGGAAATAGGATTATGGCCGTTAAATGAAATGCAGAGTTTGAATTTAAATAGAAAACTTGTATCTATATTCAAATTAAATATCGCCACAATGAAGGTTATAATGTCTGCCTCCTAGCACAGTGAAGGTAGATAAAAAAGTAAGAGAGAAAGTAATGGCGGCCATTGCTTTTATAATAATCGTTTAGTGACTGTGTTGCCAGTACTAAGTAAATAAAATCGATTAATTTTTGCAATGTAAAATCAACTAAATGCCAACACGCCCCTTCAAAAATTAATCATCAATCAACTAATACTTCAACTGATTCATTAGCTTTATACAATCATAGTTATCTAAATAACCAGAACACTATAAAACCTTCAAAGTGATTGCTGGGAAAATTACAATATTATGGTCCAACATTTGTTGCGAGGATTAGGAAAACCCAGGAAAACCTAATCAAACCATTTCATCAAAATCATTAAGTTAATGTTAAAACAAATCAATACATCATTCAAAAATAAAATAATAATAATATAACTATTGTAAATATAAACCCATCTCATCTCTAAATTGTTTGAATGCAACAGCTGGTAGCGGCTTTGTCAGCACATCCGCTATTTGTTTACCTGTGGGTATATAAAACAATTTTATTACATTGTTTTCAACTTGTTCTCTGGAGAAATGGTACTTGATGTCAATGTGTTTAGACCTCTTATGACTGGTAGGGTTATTTGCTATACTAATACAACCGTTATTGTCTTCATAAATAGCAATTGGACTGACAATATCAATTTTAACACTAATTGCCAGAGACTTTAGCCATAATGCTTCTTTTACAGCTTCAAATAATGCCATATACTCAGCCTCAGTCGATGAAGCCGCTACAGACATTTGCCTCTTTGTATTCCATGTTATTGTACAGCTACTGAATAATTTAAATAAATAACCTGTGGTACTTTTTCTATCATTGACATCATTACCACCCCAATCTGAATCTACATACCCACATAAAATATGATTAAATTCATTACACCTTTTGTAAGTAAGTTTTAATTCTATTGTGCCCTTCAAATATCTGAGCACTCTTTTGAGACATTGCCACAACTCTTTATTATTTTTGTTGGTGTATCTGCTCAAAATATTAACACTTACACTTAAATCAGGACGAGTACACAACATAACATACATCAAACACCCAATAAGGTTGCGACAAGGTGCATTATATTCACTGTCCAAATTTAGAGCCTCATAATTAGGTTTATTCTCTAACGGTGTACTAATAGGATTACAGTCTGACATACCAAATTTGTCTAAAATGGTTTTTATATATGCACTTTGATCCAAAGTCACCGTGTCATTATATCGAGTAATTTTAATGCCCAGAAAAAAATTAATCTCATCTAAATCTACCATTTTAAATTTACTCATTAAGTAACCTTTAAGTCTGCTGATTGATTGCTGGTCAAAACACACCAGAACCAGGTCATCGACATAAAGTAAAACATAAATATTTTTATGAATATCACCCTTATCCAAAATATAAATACATCTATCAACTGATGAATTTACAAACCCTTTTTCTTTAAGACACTGATCAAATAATTCGAACCAGCACCTAGCAGCTTGTTTTAGACCGTACAAAGCTTTATTTAATTTACAAACGTAACCATCTTTCCTAATTACCCCATCCGGCACTCTCATGTATATATCTTCTTTTAAAATGCCATTTAAAAATGCGGTTTTAACATCCATATGATGAACTAGTAAATTAAATTGATTTGCAAAACTAATCATAAATCTAAAACTAGCTATACGAGCAACAGGGGCAAAAGTTTCATTGTAATCAGTTAAATACTCCTGACTAAAACCCCTGGCAACAAGACGTGCCTTATATCTTAATGGATTGCCAAACTCATCATTTTTAATGCTAAAAATCCATTTACAATCAACTATATTTTTATTACTAGGTTTAGGTACTAATGTCCAAGTATCATTAGCTAAAAGTGAATCTAACTCATCCCTAATCGCACCTTCCCATTGAGTTCTATCAGCCAAATTTTTAATGTCATTAAATGAAGTAGGTATTTTGCAATTAATTGATTCAGCACACAATAAAACATCATCAATTTCATTATAAGACACAGGGGGACGACCTAGAAGCCTAGTACTCCTTCTCAATTGACATGAATCATCCATATTTTTATCAAAAGAACATGTTTTACTGGAACATGCTTCGTCATTAACATTTAATTTGCGAATTTTACTACAGCTAACCGATTCATCAGATTTTGAACTATTATCTGATTTTGAATCGCTTAATATTGTACTATCTGATTTTGCACCATCTAATATTGAACTATCAGATTTGGTACTATCAGATTTAGGACTGTCACTATTTTGAGGTTTTATTGACACTGATTTTGACGCCTCGTCAGTACTTACATCAGTTTTGTCATGGAAATGTTCGATTTCATTTCCTTCAATACATGGTAACGCAGGCCTCGACTGCATAAAATCAACCTCATCTACTATGACATCCCTAACTGTATCATATTTTCCGCGTTCTGTGTTCCATACTTTATAGCCATTCGGTACATACCCTACAAGGATACCTTTCCATGACTTTCCATCAAATTTAGTTTTCCTGATTTTATTATGCACATAGACGGTAGAACCGAAAACCTTTAAATACTTTATTGCTGGTTTTTTATCATGCCACAATTCAAACGGAGTTTTAGATTGTTTCAAAGCGCGGGTAGGTGTTATGTTTATTAAGTATACTGCAGATAAGACTGCCTCACCCCAAAAACACTTAGGTAATTTAGCACCGTTAATCATAGCGCGGGCTTTTTCCGTTATCGTCCTAACCATACGCTCCGAAACCCCATTTTGCTGTGTTGTTCTTGGAATCGTAAAGTGATATGAAATTCCTTTAGAAACACAGTAATCTTTCATTTCACTTGATAAATATTCCCGACCATTGTCACAATACAAATTAACCAGTTTTAAATTGAATTTAGCCTCACTTTTTGCAACAAAATCTTTAAAAGCGGAAAACACATCTGATTTATATGCTAACAAGTATGCAACACAGTAATGAGTAAATTGATCAACAAACAAAACAAAATAACTCTTATTATCAATTGTAGAAGGAGTGATTGGCCCACACACATCGGTATGCACAACAAATAATGGTCGATTAACATGACTTTTATCTTTAGAAATGTTAAATGGTAATCGTGTCTGTTTTCCGTTAATGCAAGCTTCGCACAATTTGTTGTCAGGTGATACCACCTCAATTAAGTTTACATCTTCAATCATACAATTATTTTTTAACTCTAAAAACTTTTGTTTACTGATATGACCTAACCGTTGATGCCACAAATCGTAATTATTTTTATCAATATTGCATATTTGAGAAACAGATCGACTACCTTCAACTTCAAAATCAACTGAAATTAAATTATTAATTGCCTTACCTTGCATCAGTAATTTACCGTTCTTACTGATATTGGTACCATTCGGATCGAATGTGATAGTCAAACCGGCACGCTGCATTTTTGTTACTGATAGCAGGTTGTACGGCACCTCGCGACAGAACAACACGTCCTCTAGAGTACCTTGGATGCCGGTATTGCTGGTCACTTGTAATGTCCCTCTTTTGGTAGCTGTTAATTATGTGGTCAGATGCCCCGGAATCTAACAGGAATGTTATTTTGCTTCCTTCTACGCCACCTTCCAATCGTATTACGGGTTCCTCGTCGATAACTTTAATAACCTCCATCTCGGTCAGTAACGCGCGAATTCGGAACTTCCACACGTTGTATTTTTCACCATTGAAAGGTTTAATATTGCGCTTGGATTTCAAATTCTCCATGACGGTTAAATGAAGGTCAAACAACTAAATAATAATTTGAACAACGCTTTACTTTAGAAAAGTATTACTGGGCCCATAACCTATAGGAAATAGGATTATGGCCGTTAGGCTCGGTACTAGCCAAACATGTTGCCGTATTGTCATAAGTTTATATAGAAAACGTAAAGTAGTAGCCACGAAAAAAAACATCTGCCTAGTTGAAGAGTTTAACTAGCCGCCAAAAAAAACCGATTCAAGAAAAACTTTCTAGATTCCTGTAAAAAAAATATAGAATATCGCTAAAAACGTGAAAAAGGGACTCCCGTACTGTCATAACTTTGGCGTAATTAAGAACTTAAACCTAATAAACTGTACGTAATCATGGAGAATAAAGAACAGAGAAGCCGCCGAATATTTTTGTTTTATACAGTACCATACTTATATTTTGAGTAAAAAATTTGCAAACTTTTCGCCCGAAATCTCCATACAAAATTACTATGGCGGCGCGCTTTCCCGATATATAGTCGCTCGGTGAACTCCGCAGCTCAGTCCACCCCACGTCTTCGAAGTGAGAGCACGTCACTTTATGCAAAAAAATAAGACGTAGGTGGCGGCGTGTACATACACAACATCCACGCACAGTGGTCGGTTTTAGGTAAACGTTGGTAAAGAATAGAAACAAGGTAGTCAAGTAATTTTATAATTTCGATTCATTGATTTTTTGAACCAGAAGTATTTTTTACTTCATACATTTACAACTTATGTGTTTTTGTTTATAATGATAATTTTAATGAATAACTATTATGAAACATAATATAATAATTAATTTTTGGGGAATATTTTATGTATGTATATACTTTCTAATGCTTTTTCAGTTGATAAGACATCTTACGAAATAATTATTGTTTTTTGTAAATATTTATGTAATAAAAATAAAATGATAATTATAGAATTTAATGATGAGGTATTTTTCATCATCGGTTGTACTGTTGTACTAAACATGTTGATTTTTTAACACCTCGTATTATAGCTTTCCTTGAAGGTATAAGTAGAATAATCAAATCTAGTAAGTCGATGTACTAATTTGAATCTTTGCAATAATGTAGTTTCCGGCCTGCAAAATGGTCTCCGTACAATACTATAATTTTGTACCATCGAGCTGATCTGATGATGGAACCGGAAGGTTGGGGTTCTTCAAAAAGGGTGTGAAAAAGGCTGTGAAGAGGCTGCAGGGTCTGGAACGCGCGAGTGATAGCCCTGGTGTTGCAAGCGTCCATAGGCTAAGGTAACTGCTTACCATCAGCGGACCGTATGCTTGTTTGCTACCTTAGTGGTATAAAAAAGGGTATGCACTGGAACCACATAACGGCACAATGTATCCTAGTCGAGTTTGGGCTTATTGGAACCGTCTCGAAACGTTCTTTAGCCATAATCAGTTGTCAGGGTCTGATGATGGAGTCGGAAGGTTGGCACTGGAACTCCTTAACGGCACTACGTATCGTAGTCGTGTTTGGGCTTGTTGGAATCGTCTTGAAATTTACTTTGGCCATAATTAATTTTCAGGATCTGATGATGGAGTCGGAGCGTAGGCTCTAGAACTCCATAACGGCACAACGTATCCTAGTCGTGTTTGGGCTTGTTGGAATCGTCTCAAATCCTTCTTTGGCCATAATCAGTTTTCAGGGTCTGATGATGGAGTCTGAATGTAGGCACTGGAACTCCTTATCGGCACAACGTATCCTAGTCGTGTTTGGGCTTGTTGGAATCGTCTCGAAACGTTCTTTGGCCATAATCAGTTTTCAGGGTCTGATGACCGCCATCTTGAACTTCTTAGATACTGATCCGATAGCTCTCAAAATCGATATTTGAGAGACCTTAGGGTCTCAAAATAAGAATCTTTTTCAGAATTTTGAAAAAGTGTCCGCCATTTTGAACTTTTTAGATACTGGTCCGATTGGTCTCAAAATCGATATTTGAGAGACCTTGGGGTCACAAAACAAGAATCTGTTCTCAAAATTTAGAAAAAGTGTCCGCCATGTTGAACTTTTTGGAAACTGGTCCGATTGGTCTCAAAATCGATATTTGAGAGACCTTGGGGTCACAAAACAAGAATCTCTTCTCAAAATTTAGAAAAAGTGTCCGCCATTTTGAACATTTTAGATACCGGTCCGATTGTTCTCAAAATCGATATTTGAGAGACCTTGGAGTCACAAAACAAGGATCTTTTGTCAAAATTAGGAAAAAGTGTCCGCCATATTGAACTTTTTGGAAACTGGTCCGATTGGTCTCAAAATCGATATTTGAGAGACCTTGGGGTCACAAAACAAAGAATCTCTTCTCAAAATTTAGAAAAAGTGTCCGCCATTTTGAACATTTTAGATACCGGTCCGATTGTTCTCAAAATCGATATTTGAGAGACCTTGGAGTCACAAAACAAGGATCTATGGTCAAAATTAGGAAAAAGTGTCCGCCATATTGAACTTTTTGGATACTGTTCCGATTGGTCTCAAAATCGATATTTGAGAGACCTTGGAGTCACAAAACAAGAATCTGTTCTCAAAATTAGGAAAGAGTGTCCGCCATCTTGAACTTCTCAAGTACTGGTCCGATTGCTCTCAAAATCGATATTTGAGAGACCTTGGGGTCACAAAACAAGGATCTTTTCTCAAAATTAGGAAAAAGTGTCCGCCATCTTGAACTTCTTAGGTACTGGTCCGATTACTCTCAAAATCGATATTTGAGAGACCTTGGGGTCACAAAACAAGAATCTTTTGTCAAAATTAGGAAAAAGTGTCCGCCATATTGAACTTTTTGGAAACTGGTCCGATTGGTCTCAAAATCGATATTTGAGAGACCTTGGGGTCACAAAACAAGAATCTCTTCTCAAAATTTTGAAAAAGTGTCCGCCATCTTGAACTTTTTATATACTGGTCCGATTGGTCTCAAAATCGATATTTGAGAGACCTTGGGGTCACAAAACAAGAATCTTTTCTCAGAATGTTGAAAAAGTGTCCGCCATGTTGAACTTTTTAGATACTGGTCCGATTGGTCTCAAAATCGATATTTGAGAGACCTTGGGGTCACAAAACAAGAATTTGTTCTCAAAATTTAGAAAAAGTATCCGCCATGTTGAACTTTTTGGAAACTGGTCCGATTGGTCTCAAAATCGATATTTGAGAGACCTTGGGGTCACAAAACAAGAATCTCTTCTCAAAATTTAGAAAAAGTGTCCGCCATTTTGAACATTTTAGATACCGGTCCGATTGTTCTCAAAATCGATATTTGAGAGACCTTGGAGTCACAAAACAAGGATCTTTTGTCAAAATTAGGAAAAAGTGTCCGCCACATTGAACTTTTTGGAAACTGGTCCGATTGGTCTCAAAATCGATATTTGAGAGACCTTGGGGTCACAAAACAAGAATCTCTTCTCAAAATTTAGAAAAAGTGTCCGCCATTTTGAACTTTTTAGATACTGGTCCGATTGGTCTCAAAATCGATATTTGAGAGACCTTGGGGTCACAAAACAAGAATATCTTCTCAAAATTTTGAAAAAGTGTCCGCCATGTTGAACTTTTTATATACTGGTCCGATTGGTCTCAAAATCGATATTTGAGAGACCTTGGGGTCACAAAACAAGAATCTGTTCTCAAAATTAGGAAAAAGTGTCCGCCATATTGAACTTTTTGGAAACTGGTCCGATTGGTCTCAAAATCGATATTTGAGAGACCTTGGGGTCACAAAACAAGAATCTCTTCTCAAAATTTAGAAAAAGTGTCCGCCATTTTGAACTTTTTAGATACTGGTCCGATTGGTCTCAAAATCGATATTTGAGAGACCTTGGGGTCACAAAACAAGAATCTCTTCTCAAAATTTAGAAAAAGTGTCCGCCATTTTGAACATTTTAGATACCGGTCCGATTGTTCTCAAAATCGATATTTGAGAGACCATGGAGTCACAAAACAAGAATCTGTTCTCAAAATTAGGAAAAAGTGTCCGCCATCTTGAACTTCTCAAGTACTGGTCCGATTGCTCTCAATATCGATATTTGAGAGACCTTGGGGTCACAAAACAAGGATCTTTTCTCAAAATTAGGAAAAAGTGTCCGCCATCTTGAACTTCTTAGGTACTGGTCCGATTGTTCTCAAAATCGATATTTGAGAGACCTTGGAGTCACAAAACAAGGATCTTTTGTCAAAATTAGGAAAAAGTGTCCGCCATATTGAACTTTTTGGAAACTGTTCCGATTGGTCTCAAAATCGATATTTGAGAGACCTTGGGGTCACAAAACAAGAATCTGTTCTCAAAATTAGAAAAAAGTGTCCGCCATCTTGAACTTCTCTAGTACTGGTCCGATTGCTCTCAAAATCGATATTTGAGAGACCTTGGGGTCACAAAACAAGGATCTTTTCTCAAAATTAGGAAAAAGTGTCCGCCATCTTGAACTTCTTAGGTACTGGTCCGATTACTCTCAAAATCGATATTTGAGAGACCTTAGGGTCACAAAACAAGAATATCTTTTCAAAATTTTGAAAAAGTGTCCGCCATGTTGAACTTTTTATATACGGGTCCGATTGGTCTCAAAATCGATATTTGAGAGACCTTGGGGTCACAAAACAAGAATCTGTTCTCAAAATTAGAAAAAAGTGTCCGCCATCTTGAACTTCTCTAGTACCGGTCCGATTGTTCTCAAAATCGATATTTGAGAGACCTTGGAGTCACAAAACAAGAATCTTTTGTCAAAATTAGGAAAAAGTGTCCGCCATCTTGAACTTCTTAAGTACTGGTCCGATTGCTCTCAAAATCGATATTTGAGAGACCTTGGGGTCACAAAACAAGAATCTCTTCTTAAAATTTTCAAAAAGTGTCGCCATGTTGAACTTTTTAGATACCGGTCCGATTGCTCTCAAAATCGATATTTGAGAGTCCTTGGGGTCACAAAACATGAAGAATCTTTTCGAGAGTGCAGAATGTTGTGTGCGTGTCATTGCACACAACACTAACCCGCAGTAAATACCCATTTGCCACATGTTGCTTTCATAGCGTAGTTGCGTAGTTTAGTTCGTTCGATTACGGTGGATGTAGATTTAAGAATTTATGCTATTTGTTTTAAGAATTTATGCAACATCTTTGTTTCAAAGGTTTTTCGTTTGTTTTAATCAAGATATCTGCATATCTTGGTCAAAGTTGGTTAAGTGTTTTAGAGCATTCCATCTCATAAAGACATTCCCGGGAAATCGAAAAAAAAATCCCGACTTCGGGAACGACTTATTTCCCGGGAATTCACCATGCTATGGTTTCCTCACGATGTTTTCCTTCAACGAAAACTCAAGCTCATATGTTATTTACCACCTAGAACCTAAAGAAACTGAAATAGGTATACTATAAAGGTCGTCGCTCCTATATCAGCATCATCGCAGCAACAGCCCGGCACTCAACTCAATCCAACCACTAGCTGCCAGCACGCCGCCTGCGAGGTGGCAGCTCGCGGACGGCGCGGCGCTGGAAAATTAGTGACGCGGCTTTGGCAAGATTCCGCTTGCTGGTGTCACGCAGCAAGGGAGCGGACCGCTCGCTGGAAGCGTGTGGTCAGCAGGACTAGTGGCTTGTAGCGGCAAGCGCGCTTGCCGCGAGGCGTCAACTATTTTATCTAGTTTTAGTCATTGTAAAATTTACTTTTACGCATACGATTTAAAGGCTTCACTTGCATGGCAAGGTAAATGCCGAGGCATAGCCGTGTTGTTACAGTAAGCGGTGAACCAAATGGTGTAGATTCTGTTGTAAATCGCACTAAACTAATTATACCATACCACCATAATAATGAATAATGAATTTGGTCAATGTTCATGTCATGACAATTCCAACAACCCCAAAAACGGCTAGGATAATTTCCTCAATTATGGAGTTCGAGTGCCTGTCGTATTACTCCATCAGACCCTAAAAACCATATATGGTAAAAGTGCATATCATGACAATTCCAACAACCCCAAACACGGCTAGGTAGGATACGTTACTCCGCTATGAAGTTTATTTTATTTCTTTTTTTTTTTTTTTCAATGGAAAACTTACAGCTAAGTATACATAAAGATACATCAATATATGGAAATGAAAGGCTAATTAAAAGTTTTCACAGATATTCCATAACAATTTCTAGTACCTCCTTCTCCATCATCAGATCCGGGATACCATATCTGGTCAAAGATCGTCTCACGAAAATTCTAACAACCCCAAACACGGCTAGGATAGGATGCTCCGCTATGGAGTTTCAGTACGTACTCCCTTACTCCATCATCAGACCCTGCAAACCATATATAGTCAAAGTTCGTCTCACGACAATTCCAACAACCTCAAACACGATTTGGATACGTTGGTCTGCTATAGAGAGCCTTTCGGGATTGTATTTTCAAACGAACTAATACACTTGCAAAGTTTAAAATTGTCTTCCTAGATTTTATTTACATAGTTACATACTGCCATACTACGTAGTTATAACCGTAGCTGCCCGGTGCGACTTCGTTCGCGTGGTGCCCTACCCTACCTTAAATATTTCAAAAACTTAAAAATTGCCAAATCTGTCCAGCCGTTCTCGAGTTTTACTACTTTTTAGGGTCCCGTACCTCAAAAGGTAAAAAAGGAACCCTTATAAGATCACAATCTTGTCCGTCTGTCTGTCTATCCGTGTGTCACCACCGATTTTCTCAGGAACGGGTGGACCTAGCAAGTTAAAATTTATACCAGATACTGAGGTCTATAGTCCCTATTAGGTAAATAAAGTCAAGGTCCTAAGTCAACACGATAAAAAATATGGGCAAATTTAGATTTTCGAGATAACTTGTAAGTATCAAAATTTACCTTAATTTTCAACTATTTAAATTTTTCGGAATTTTCCCTTTACTTGTGCTGTAAGACCTTGTTACCAAAGACAATTCTAGTTCAACCGGAAGTACCCTATAGGTTTTGGGTCGAAAACCTATAGGGTACTTCCGGTTCCCGTTGACCTAGAATCACGAAATTTGGCAAAAAGCAAAAAGCACAAGTAAAGGAAAATAAAAAAGCTGAAAAGGACACGAAATATAAAAAAGCTGAAAATTAATATAAGTTTTGGTACTTTTAAAGTTTGCGCCTACTACTAATTTCACAGTCAATTTGAGTAAGGTTACATTATGATTATTATTGTACGGAACCCTCCGTGTGCGAGTACGACTCGTACTTGGCCGGTTTTATTTATTTCTGAAACAGAACTGTTTTGTATTCCATTCCAACAAAACAGACCAAAAAGATCGGATCTCATACTACAGCCACAGCTACAGCTAAAAAACAGAAAAAAATCTGAACGCATCTATAAATACCTATTTGACAACCATGTGAAAAAAAAATTCTAAAAAATAATTTAAAAAAATTAAATCGACTTCAGAATACACTAAAAAGTATGAAATAGCTCTAATCTGACACTGATTTGAAGTCAAAGAAATATTTTCAATGTAATATTTCGATGTTTAGTCGAGCTCTTTCGCTGACTTTAAATCAGTGTCAGATTAGAGTTATTTCATACTTTTTAGTGTATTCTGAAGTCGATTTAATTTTTTTAAATTACTTTTTCATTCCGTCATTTTTAGTTTTTCTTAAATGAACTAGAATTTGACCAACATTTTGAGATGTTTTTCCTTTGACCCCACACCCGTAGCTCGTACCAATAAGCCAGGCCGTCAAACTTATTTGTCCAGATCTTGAAAACGACTGAAGCGATTTCGATACAACTTACACTGTTCCCTATGTTGAAGTAAAAGTAAACCAATTAAAAAAATTTTGGTTACAATCCGATTAATATCTTCGGAGATATGCGAGGACAAATATAAATACATACAAACATACAGTATTTCCGTTAATTATTATTTAATTTCTCATCGTTTAAACCTACCCTGGACTTCCACAAATATTTCATAACCAAAGTTAGCCAAATCGGTCCAGCCGTTCTCGAGTTTTATCGAGACTAACGAACATCAATTCATTTTTATATAGATAGATAGGTACTTAAATGAAATGCAGAGTTTGAATTTAAATAGAAAACTTGTATCTATATTCAAATTAAATATCGCCACAATGAAGGTTATGTCTGCCTCCTAGCACAGTGAAGGTAGATAAAAAAGTAAGAGAGAAAGTAATGGCGGCCATTGCTTTTATAATAATCGTTTAGTGACTGTGTTGCCAGTACTAAGTAAATAAAATCGATTAATTTTTGCAATGTAAAATCAACTAAATGCCAACAGCTGTAGATAAAAATATAATAGATAATTTATTCAGCTCAAGCCACGTACTTAATCACTCACGGCAATAACAAAAACATAAAAGCTTATAAAGTTTATATTTACATCACTTATGTCTAATTCTATGAAAATGCCTCCCACTCAGCATTATGTCACAGCATTCATACTCGTAGCGCACTTTAGGCATAGGCACCTCCCTCATATAAAATAACTAATTTAATGACCTTTTAAATCACGTTCTGCTCCTCCTTATGTGTGTTCGATCTACCGCTTGTACACACGGCTACAGATCAAGCTATATATTTCCAGTATAAGCTGATCTTGCATTGAATAGGTTTTCCGTACAATGGGAGATCAGCTTATACTAGAAATTATAGCTTGATCTGTAGCCGTATGTACAACAGACGGTGTTCTGAAGAATGGTTCGACTTGAAGCTCGTAGCTTCCACCATCCGCCGCCCGCTACCTTGTACCATCCTCACACATTGGAACCTACCTATACCTATAGGTTTGAATCGAATGGTCTCGTACTGTGCGCTTTCAAGGAGCTTCCTGCCGCGGCGCGGGCGTTCTGCTGTAGAATGAGCTCCCCGCCGTTGTTTTCCCAAGGGAGTACCTACAGCTTACCTTACCGTACCTTCTTCAAAATGGACATGAAGAGATTTTTGCAGGGTCGGCAACTCGGTCGGTCCATAAGCGTCCGCTTACCATCAAACGAGCAGAATGCGGGGTTGCTCTTAGTGGTATAAGAAAAAACACGCACACGTGATGGACGGAGCAATAAGTATTAACAAGGCTACTATCACGCCATTACGTTGCGAGTGACGATACATTCGCGGAGGGGTGGGAATGTCTGTTCTTTACGTAGGACAGTCATAGGTGTCTTTACGGAGCCGAGCGAGTAGGTACCATGCCGAGTGCCATGACAATGACGACCTTGGCTATCAGTGGGAATCGGGAACTAAAATGCCGGCAAAAAAACCATACGGAAACCAGAAATAAATAATTTACTAACCATATGATGACAAATAACCGCAGGTTCATAAAGCTTTCAGCCGTCGCCGTCGCGTCGTACGCATTACGTCGATACGTACTCAACACGAGCGATTACCTATAATAATATAATACTTTTGTAACTAAGTATATTTGTATGCTAATGCAGCGGTTGGAAAACCCGGCCGGCTTTGTTATTTTTTTGTATGTTAAGACACCGCTTAACATCATACGCGCGGGAGGAGACGCGCGGGCGGCGGACTCCACTCCTACGGCGCGCAACCCCCACCATCACCGGGCGGCCGGCGACGCAGTCGCGACCCGCCATCGGACCACTCGCAATATTGTACCCATCGGCGACAGACGACTAACGTCCTAGCGACCCTAACAGTTAGTAACTTGTATGCATATTATAGGTATGTATAGATATACCTTTATGTACATTATGCAGGGTTCTAAAGCAACATTTATTACCACCATCGCAAGCGAATTAATACTGTACCTACTGTTACGTTTATAGAACAAGTTTATTTCGTGACATCTTTGGAATACCTAAGTACTTATAGTATGGAATTGAATGATCTAAAACCATAAGTCGATTGCTAAGGGGAATGTATATTGTGTATAAATATCTTTTTACTGTTTCCATCTCTCGTAATTCCATCATTCTTTAATAGAGTTACTTTACTAAAGTATGTGCCGTGAGCACGGGTATGTGCAGAGGCGGATTATCCGTAAGGCAAACTAGGCACGTGCCTAGGGGCGTGTAGTTACAAGGGGCGCGCGAGCTCAGAATTTTTAAATAAATAAAGAAAATAACATATCGACGATATACAACTAAATGCTGATCTATAATCTAAATCTATATTATTCACCCCGTTGTTTCACGCCAGTCTTCTGCAAGGATGTGGTACTTCCCCGATCGAGCCGGCCAGTTATGAGCTGCAGTGCAGCTGTGCTCTACCACTATTCGATTGTTTGTTTATAACGAACAAACTAAAAAACTACTAGACCGATTTCAAAAATTCTTTCACCTGTAGAAAGCTATGCTATTCCCACGGTAACGGGATCTACGCGGGTGAAATCGCGGGACGTTCTCTAGTGATATATTCATAAAACACCATCATCTGTCAACACACATATACATTAAGGCCTATTTCCCAGAGCAGCGAAGAATCATGAATTTCGATGTTCGTTCTGTCGTCCCTCTTGATTTCTTCACAGTTATAACGTCATATTTCATTCGCGCATTAGCGTCAGTACAAGGGTCCTAGTCTACTAAAGTCTAGGGTTTGATGATACAACGTCATCGTAATTGCAAAAACAACTAGTTAAAATTTATAGTATTATGATGGCCACATCGCAAGAAAGAGAGGCGACAACCTTGAGAAGTTGTTAATTACTGGCAAGGTGGACGGAAAGAGGCCGAGGGGTCGAAGCCCGATGCGTTGGTCTGATCAAATACGCGCAGCATTGGAAACCAGTGTGTGTGATGCTATCCACACAGCAGAAGACCGATCCAGATGGCGAGCAATAGTCCGTGAAAAGATAACCCACAAAGGTCACGTCCCTCAGCAATGAGGTATACGATGCAAGGAGGGGAGGAGGAGGTTGGCCATTTATGGCCGGTACAGGGGCGCCGATAAAGGCGCTCTGGACCTTTAATCCGCCACTGGGTATGTGCAACGCTGTCTTGAAAGACACGAGAAAATATAAAATACACCTAATTAGTGACAATATGACTGAGCTCATAAATAAAGAAATATCCTTCTGGACATTTTAAATTCTTTGATTTTAGTGTACTGAAGTCCGTTTAACATTTTTGTGAAAAGTTTCAATTATTACTTTCATACCTATGCGTTTTCAATCTACTGTAATACTATACAGCAAAAAAAAGTATCAACAAAATCGGATAAGCTGTTTCCAAATAATCGAATAGGTAATAAATACTAGGTAAAAGCTAGGTAATTATAAATAAAAATATATTATAATACAGATGAATTGCGAAGCTTCTCCTTTTTTTATTCTATATAAAATGCAAATGCAATGCGTTTTGTTTTGAATTAAAACAATATTTCATATTATTATTAGATAAATCATGAATAATAAAAATATTTAAGTTCATTGGCGCCACAAGTTTTCCGGATGTCGGAAGCGGATGTAACATTTTCTTGTCAACGCTCTACAGATAATATATTTCCATCAATGACAACTGTCATTTCAAACGAACGTTCAAATTGCTACGTTAAGTAACCTATTATTTATATTATCCTAATATTTTTTCATTATAAAAAATATTATTATTATTATTATTAATAATAATAATAATAATAATATTTTTTCCATATCATTAAATGATATTAAACCAAAGTAAAAGATATATTAATTAAATATATAGCATGCACTTAATATTTTTGGTATAAAATATAATTTGATGAAACAAATAAGAACTATTCAATTTAAAACTCACTGATTGAATGATACGATAATTATTGAATTGAGTTTTAGACCAGTCTTGTGGGCGTTGACTTCTTAGTGAGTGAGCTGTGCTAGAAATATTGATCAACAAATTATTATTTAAATTACATTACATGGTGAAAAATGGTTATATATGGAGTTTATATCGTGAGCAAGTCCGGAGGTCTAATATATAACTATGACCACAACATTCCGCGCGTGGAGACCGAGAAAACCTTTGGATATCCTCTTGACATCAAACTACAGTATGAAAACAAAAAAGTTATCGTTGCTTTTGGCCAAAGGGACGGTATAAATGGTACGTAAATATCATATACATGTAGGAATATACATCTTCCGTTTGCTTAATTAATCTTACTAGGTAATAAACCAAATACTTACAATTATATTTTGGCAAAATGTATGCCTAGTTATCAGGTCTCTGAAAGTAGTCTTTCCGTAGCTTTCTTTATTGCTAGATAGTAAATAGGCACCATGGTCCTCCACAACTCTTAATAATAACTTAGCAAGCACTGAACCAAACCATATTAAAATTGCTTAGTGAAATAATATTATGTGATAATTATTGGATACATCATAATTTTAGTTGGCCATGTACTCCTATCAGTAAATGGCTCTCCAGTGACAAACCGGACGACAGAAGATGGCAGAGACGTATTTGATGTCATAGAAGTTAAGGTACATAACATTTATCTTGAATGAAAAGTACAGTAGTACCCAACTGATATGGCGTGTCGTGAATCTTTGTTCGCACAGAAAAGAAAGTATGGCACCAAAGACTAACGAAATAATGCTTAAAACTTACAATCAACCTTAGATCACTACTATAAGATTCTTATTACACTGCAGCTGTTAGTTCCGTCTCACTCCCAAATCACAAACATGGCGGCAGCAGCCAACCAATAGCATTTCCCGCGCTTTGAAAATGTATCTTCTGAGCAGGTACATCGGCAAGCCATATTAGTTGGGTACTACTGTGTGAATTAAGCTTATCAACTAAATTAACATTATACTTACATATTTTCAGGAAAACTATCCATTAAGTTTAAAGTTTGGCCGTGCGAGAGCTACCACTAATGAGAAGATAGTACTAGCCAGTATGTTCTACCCGCTTTTTGCACTTGCCAGTCAATTGAGTCCTGTCCCTAAATGCTCCGGTATTGAGTCATTAACGGCTGACACCTTCAAATTGTCCTGCTTCCAGACATTAACAGGTACTGTTATATGTTGTACCATGTTCCTTACTAGTATAAGCTGACTGCTATAGTAGCTTCCCTACTACCCTTTACTGTAACTGGACTGTGAGGCTTGTTGGTGTGAGGGTAAGATTCCCGAACAAAAACATACATAGTGGTTATATTCTCAGGCTTGTAGGACTAGGAAATGCCCATGACCAGGTTGGGGTGTTCAATCCCCCCATAACATTCAAATAATATCTAGATAAGGTGATGATAGCTCAGAATAGTGACATTGGATACAGAGACGAAGGTCTCTGGTTTGGATTCTACAATGAGCTTGAACTTTCGATGAAGGAAAACATTGTGAGGAAACCATACCACAGTGGTAGGGTACTTTGTAGTACCCATCTGGCTGGCTACCACACTCAAGTTGAAAATCTGTCACCAAGACAAGACTTCGGCCACATCATCACTTACCATGGTGAGACTGTGGTCAAACACAGGCCTATACACAATTAAAAAATATATTTAGGTATCAAAGCATATTATATTGTGTTTCCCATATACACCAATACCTAAGTAACGTTGGGTCCTTGCTAGCCTTCGACTAGGAAAAATATTTGAGTGCATGAATATCATAGATTTTATATAAAGAACCAGCTCAGACAGCTGTTTTGCAGATGGTAAGTTTATAATAGCCACTACCACTACCACCCTAGTTGAAACCGTCCTAGTTGAAAATCTGTTGCAAACCACCTATCAGTGTGTTTAGGGGAGCTGCTTTCCCAAGCCAGGCTGTGTGCTTACCACCAGCCACAAAATCTCTAACCATAGTGTGGTCAAACCAAAGTTCATGCAAATGAAAACCCCAAAAAAAACAGGATGTTCGCATAGACTTTATCCTTTCCTGAGGTTTAGCAGTATCATGACTTAAGAATTTATTTAAATTTCAGGTGTGAAATTCATAATAGTAACAGATCCCAACATGCAAGGGTCAGAAGTGGTACTGAAACGAATCTACGAGCTATACTCTGACTATGCTCTCAAAAACCCTTTCTACTCTCTAGAGATGCCCATCAGATGTGAGCTGTTTGACACCTCACTGCATACACTTCTTGAACTGGTGGAGAAGTCCGGAACTACTAACTTATAGCTGCAAGCTCCATTCTAGTGTAAATTTGTATATTATGAGATTTTATTATTAGTATTATGATATTGCTTAAATACATTTGTGATTACTATTCTTGTTATTGTATATTTGATGATACCTTGATGTTATTGTATGTAAACTTTTTATTTAAAGCAAAAGTAAATAGCAAGAATTGATTTCAAGAAGAAAACATTATTTTAATTGCTTATTTACATAACTAATAAAAGTTATAATAGTTTACTCTTCTGAGGTATATGCAACACATCAAAATCAAACAAAAATCATGTTAAAAAAGAGTACTTATTAAGTGACATAGAGAATAATAAAAAACTCATTTAGTTTACAATAAAAAATTTATTGATATAATAATTATTTATTTATAACAATTCAAATGAGGGGCGGCCGCAGCGCGCCCCGCCCTCGCTCGACCGCTCGAGTCTATATAATCGTTACAATAACCGCACGCTTTGTACTTGCTACATACACGCACACGCACACATACACAACAGTCATGCAAAGTCATTATTGCCCATTATTTGGTACAGATTTGGGGACTCCGGGAAGCCTCGTTGAGCCATTGCTTCAATTCAACCATACAACTTAAATACCGTAGGATCTTGTCAGCCAAGACAATCAGTTTTATTAATAAGGCTCAAGGAACTTTACAGTAGGGTAAGAGCCCATTGGACGATTGGGTTTTATTTTAGCCCATATTATCTTTGTTGCCTATACGTAATGTATGCGGCATTGTGCAATCTACAAAAGCAATTAGTACCTATAAAAATATAGTAAAACATCTAAAACTAAAGTGTTTAAAAAAGTTGCATTCATAATTACATTGTGCTCCCCCGGAGTCCGATACACCAAGCGCGTTATACTCAGATCATGTAGGCAGATATTTATACATTTTTATCCTAAAATATAGGATTTTAAAGTAGATAATGTATTACTGCCTCTGTCCAGCACAAGTAAGGTGTCGATTACATATAGTTCCTCGTTTCCTTGTGCCAGACAAATCAATATCATAAAAGTATAACGGCTTTGTCAAAATAACCTCGGCGAGAGATTCAGTGGTCGGTACAAAAATAGAGCAACGAGCGTTCTACAAAATATTCTCTTTTCGATACAATTAAGTCTTAATTAATTAAACCGAAGGGACTTAAATAAATTACTCTACGACCTGTCCGGTGCGCCGCGGAGAGTACGGCGTGGCGTTGCGTTGCAGTACGATACAATACAACACAACTAGTATTAGTACAAATCTTAATTTAGTGATAAATAACTTTTAGATTTTAACATCTAATTTAACCAAAATATATAAGTTTTCAGTTCGCATTAAGAGATCGTCGACTACTGTTTGATCTCGATATCGTAATCCGGGGTATGGTGTTCGACGTCCATTCTTTATGAGAACAAAACCACAAGCACAACCCTGCTGATGACAACTCTCTCTCAACATCATTCGTCGTGGCTTTGTTTTATACATCAAATCATTGCAAAACTACTCAACAATATTGCATTGTATACCAATTAATGCATTATTACTTATTCATGTATACCCAAAATGGTTAATTCGGAAACCAGTTGGAAGATAATTCTAGCCATTCTACCATTTTTATGATAGAAATGATTTATATAAATATTTCAATAGCACATAAGATTTTAGGACGAGTAACAATCAAAAACTTCAATTTAAAAATAATTTTAATAAAATAAATACTACCCATATAACGCAGTCGGGTAATTTATAATTTTAATGATGTCTTCAGTCATCGTATATCTAAATACTACGTGATACTACGCCAAACGACCCTAGCCTTACACTAAACTTATTCACGCATGTAATTATAAGGAAAAAATGTTTTCCATTTAAACGTCTACTCCCATAATTTAGCAACGATGTTACTCTCCGAAAGCGTTTCATAATGAGTATAAAATTACGAATCAAGTTTACCGATCCCAATGTCCTATATTATTGTCAAGTATACTCAAAACTGGAGATGGTATTTTTTTATAAAACATTATGATTGAGGAAACAAACTTCAGAATACAGAAGAACAGGAAGGCACACGAGTTTTGTAAGAAAATATTTAGTTCTGTAAGGAATGCAGTTAGGTGATCATGTGGGAGGATTATTGGGATCATTGGCAATATTAACGTCCAAGTTACAAAGCTCCAACACTCCATACCATAAGCGAGGAGGTTGCAGATTATTGCAATAAGAAACAAAGGGAATCGGCTTGTAGCTAACGCCATGTCTCTGCATAGAAATCACTAGAATAATTTAATATTTGTTTTAAATTTTTGAAATAAGCCAAAATGAGACTAATGAAATTTAGGATCACCCCGCGCATTTGAATCATTCTTTTATAATCGCCAGCATTATCACAGCTAAACATTGAACCAATTAAGACCAACATCGATTTCTAAGAAATCGAAATAAAAACAGCTTGTTGTATGAAACAGTGTTTTTTTTTTTGCGATTTCAGAGTAATTCTTATAATTTTTTATAACAGAATATTGCACATAGACAATGGCACTTCATATTGCACGAGATTTGTTCGAAAACCTCACTTATAACAAAGGTTTAATTTTGAAGTGACGTTGACAATAATGAAAGTTGAAAAAAACAGCATGGTAGATGTTTTTTGTGAGCTTGGAGCATACACATTAAAATTATTGAATTTCTATTTTACCACTCATTTACAAGAAATGCAAACCCTTTCTACGCTATATTAGACCTACCTAAGTTTGGTCTCAAAATGTGAATTTTTATAAACGACGCAAGTAGAAATATTTTCTGTGATCATTTTTATAAAAATGGGGAGGGATGTTAAGGCGGCCCTCTGTGGCCGGCGCAACTTCAACGCAAGCATAGTCTAAAAGCTTGTTGTTTCATCCAACGTAATGTTTGACTGCGAAAAAAGAGAGACGGCATCAGAGCCGTCGGTTATCAGTCGGTAAATTCCGCTGATCACTCGCGGCCGCTTCGCTAGGTTTCGCATATCATAAAACTTGTTCCAGGCGTATACTTCTTGTGAAAAAATCTTACAAGTTTGTGAAAAAAAAGGTAGTTATTTAGAATCTCCAATACATTTGCAAGCCTGGTATCTAAATGTTTTCTTTACTTTTGCAATTTATAGGTACATTAGATATGGCCAAAGTTCAGGTAAAATTTGTGCAAAAACGCTGTTTTTCGGAGGCTTTTACTGAATTAGTTTCACACTTTTTTTAAATTTCGCCTAGATACACGGCTAGATATAGTGCACAAGATACTAATTTGTTCAAAACATCTAACGAAAAATATTTAACAACACCATAATAAGTACAGAGGTTTTGTATGAAAAGTATGACGAATTGAGTGCTCTTAATCCCTTGTATCAATGATATAACTCGTAATGTGATTGAATTATCATTTTTATAATGGGTTTGGAAGTCTCACTCAATCCTCAAGGGAGTGCGACTTACGCCCGAAATTAATAATGTATCTCCAATCCAAGATTCAAATCAATCCTGGATTGCTGCCTATCCGTCGATCGATAGGGACCCAATATGATCGTTGATCGATTCTGTTTTTGTGTAGTATGTACGTACTCGCTAGTAGTGGTAGATGGTATCTTCTCAACTCAAACGAGCTCTAATTCCTTTCTCACTCGCACACATGACGTCACCGTGGGTTTATAACTAGCTGTTTCGCATATTTCTTCTCCTAACATGTAATTTTTTTTTAAATCCGTACTATCACTATGGATTAAATTCATGTTTCAGGTATATTTCTTATAAGTATAAAATTGGCGCAAATATGAATCATCCCCTAATACATGAATAATAGATCATATTTATATATTCACCAAATAAAATATGCCCGAAATTGTGATCCCACGTGAAGTAGGCTGACCAATGCAAAAATAAAAAAGATAGGTCAATAAAAATCTTATGGTTCCAAATTAACTTGATTCACTCTCTTGAGGTATGGCATGTTGTTTCAAAGGATTGGTTATCGTTACATACGTTCATACAATTTTGATATACGAAAGAGAGAAAAGTACAGACAATTCGTGAATCAACCCGGTTTTTTTCGTCCAAGGTATCAATGACGTATAGGGGCTACCAGATGTTAAGCGGTTCCCGCAGGTGGTGGTGGTGGTGGTGGTGGTGTGCACTAGGAGTGGTGGGTGCGCGGCCCCCACAGGCGCAGCGAGTAGTCGTCGGAGGCGGAGACGAGCACGTCGTGGTGGAGCGGGTTCCACGCGCACGAGTTCACGCACCGCGTGTGACCAGAGATCACCGCGATCGGCTCCTCGCCGTTTATGTGCCAGATGTATACCTGCAATGCAACACTAAGTGCTTACTAAAGGCTCCCAAGTCCCGGTGAATACAGCATCATAATCATCATCAGCCTATAATGTCCCACTGCTGAGCACGGGTCTCCTTTCACTGATGACGGTGAAAGGGAATAGGCAAATACTCCAACACGCGTGCCCACTGCGGGTCGATGCAACCTAAGCCACCACACTAAGCGGTCAACCCATACAGGTAACGGACTCAGCGATGGTAGCTTCATTTTGCCGATATATTTTTTATATTTTAGATTTAGATTTTATACGACTATGTCAGTAAACAAGCATACGGCTCGCCTGATGGTAAGCTGTCACCGTAACCATATGGACGCTTGCAACACACGAAGTATCGCTCACGCGTTACCGACCCTTCCCCCCTACTTTTTCTTTTATGTTTAAAATCAACCCGAACTTTAAACGCATTTATTCAATTTAAGCCCTGATAAGACACTTATACCACCGGTTCCTAATAATACACTTAAACCCAAGAAGACTCCGGCAAGGCATCTGTGGATATTCGGTCTCTTCTCAGTTGAAGGCCGAGTTCCGAACCGGTGGTAACTTCAGTAAATGTGACCTTCATAAGTGCCCTTCTGGGGCCTAAATTGAATAAATGGCTTTGACTTTTGACTTTGACTTTGATTTCATTATACATTTGTATGTATGTATACCTTGTTATCCTCACTGCCGGAGGCTATGAAGTCCTGGTGCGCGCCGCCGAAGCTGGCGTGGATGGTGAAGTGGCCCTGGCTCAGTCCGCGGAACCGACGCACCAGCGCGCGCGCACCTACACACAAACATAACACAATATTCATTATCGATACATACTAAACTAAACAAGTCAAATCATCAATCACTGAAGGGGTAGAAAGGACACTCAAGTTTAAGCGGGATTCTCCATTCAATGTGAGAGTAACACGCACCCCGCTCAAAAAATAGTGGTGCCGATTCTGTTGTAAATCGCACTAAACTAATTTTAATTACATCTCATCTCTTTCTTACAAACATTATTGAAAAAGGATAGAACATATTTTAAGTTGTCAAATTAATCTTTGCCGTCTTATTTTGCGTGTATTTAGGCGTAACCGCGATAGATGGCGACTAAATTTATATTGAAAACAAGCATTGGACTAATTTGACAGGACTAAATTTCTTACATCCTTTTCTTATGTTCTTTGTTAGAAAGAGACATAGTGAGATTAAAATTAGTTTAGTTGTGAACAACAGAATCAGGGCCAATGTCTATTTACATGAGAAAATTTTGTGACGTTAGTTTAACTGTAGCGATTGTGTTGACAACCTCACCACGGTCAGATGATGTGGTCGAAGGTGGCAAGCGCACATGGCCTAGAAGAGAACTGGTTGTTAAGTGCAGCTGCTATGGTATGGTCTCCTTGTTGACTCCTTACAAGATTTTATACAGTGACCAACTTACCCATCCTTAGGCATAAAAGTGTGGGACACTATTCCTGGCAACCCCTTGCGAAGCATCAAGAACCACCCTGGTACTCACTGTGAGAGTTGCATCATGATCACTCACTATCATTCAAAATTCAAAATCATTTATTCAAATAGACCTTCGCAGGCACTTATGAAAAGTCTGACTCTAATACTCTAATACCGGTTCGGAAGGTTGCATTTGCTGAGAAGAGCCGGCAATAAACTCAGCAATTACTCATTACATTTGTCCAGAATGGTACCGGAGCTGTAAAGCGCGCTCACCTGCCAATGCGCATCCACGCATCTACCTTATGCCTATAGCAGGGTTGCCGGAAAGTTAATCGTTTCGTTATGAGGGGCGTGGTAAGTGGGTGTTACTCACGTATGTCCCAGAGATGGACGCCCTGGTTGGCCACGTTGAGTAGAAGTAGCGTGTCGGCCGCGTTCAGCGTCATCGCCATCACCGCGTGCTCCTCTTGGATCCTGCCACAACACAACATCATCATCATCAGCCTATAATGTCCCACTGCTGAGCACAGGCCTCCTGCACACAAATGAGGGTGAAAGGGAATGGGCAGATACTCCACCACGCGTGCTCACTGCGGATCGGTGGAGGTCGGCCAGTGGTCAACCTACTGTTGGAATATTTCAAGCCGCTTAGGAGGCATCCATCTAGCTTAACGACTATCACAATTAAGTGATAACCGGGACCAACGGCTTTACGTGCCTTTCGAAGCACGGAAACGCTCGATTTGAAATACCACTAGGCGGTCACCTATCCAGGTACCGACCACGACAGGCGTAGCTTAACTTTGCCGATCGATTAAGAACGGCTAATCATGCTACACCACGAGCGCTTCAGCCACTCGAAGCCACATCACACAGTCGTGTGTAATACATACAGATGACTTTTTGGCGGGAACTTGCAGAGTGACGTTGCTTTTTCATTTTTATTTTCATAAATTCGTGTATTATGAGTTTTATTGCATATAATCGGTGGTATTTTATCCAATAAAGATCAATACATGTGCACCAGTGAAGTGAAATGAAATGAATTATGTGTGGCTTTTCAAGTTGTCTCAAGAAGTCCGTGAAAAGTGTTAGTACAATGACCATATGGAGGTGCAAGGTGGATGACACCTCCATTGAAAAGGGAAGATCTTCCGCCAGGCTGGGTCATCGTGCCGCAGGGACCGCGGTCCAACTGTACTTGTTGGACAGTTGTATATATGCAGATCGCCGAGAAATCTTTGCAAGCGCGATGCAGGATATAGTGGGCTTGTATGCGCGATGTATGCACGATACAGGATAATGTGGCGGCACGCCATCTATCTATCGGCGTGTGAACTTCGTTATGTAGTGGTTTGCTACAACCACCATTGTACTAAAACATGATTATTATGGACGGTGACTGACTGAGGACTATGTGAAAGTGATTCATTGTGACTAGAACTTATAATATTACTTGAAATTGGCAAAATACAGCAGTGTGACGCCATCGAAGAAAAATAAAAGAAAAACACATACAGATTCCGATCGGTGAGGTCGGTGAAGTCGTACGCGCGCACGCGATGGTGCGTGTCGGCGGCGAGCACGGTGCGGTTGTCGGCGCGACACGCCAGCGCGTTCACGCGCACGCCGTCCCAGCTGTTGACGAGCGCGCCGTCCACGCCGCACTGGTAGAACTGGCCGCGCGCGCCGCCGCACACGAACTTCTCCGACCCGCTGTGCCACGACACCGCCGTCAGCGAGTCCTCTTGAGAGTGGGTCATTTTCAGGTGGAGCTGCTCGAACTGAAGTGTACAAGTTACGTTTATATGTTAGCTCTTAGGATGGAGATAGCGATACGAATAGAACTTTATACAGGTCGTTGTTTTGGTCAGTGACGAGCGACTCAGGGTCGATAATACAAATGATACTGGTGCTAAATAAAAAAAATTGGAAAATCATGTAATAAGTGTAGACGTAATACTCAACGGGACTGCGAGGGAGTAAAGGAGTGGGGCGATGACGGCTTGCGCCTAGCTCTAGTCTGTGTACGTGCCGAGTGACCATACTTTGCGGTAATTTTATTTGAATTTGAATAAGGTTCTCAACGCATTTACAGTATTTAATGGAATTAAGTCCATTTTTGGGAAAGATATTTTTTGTACTACCACTCCTGGGTCGCTTGTCGCCGACCAAAACAACACCCTGTATACTACACAAAAAGGCACAAATTTTAATAAGATAAAAAGAGTACGTTTCGCGGCGCAGCGCAACGCGACAATGTGGAACTATCGGCCTTTTCAAACATCATCGCGTCACGTATCATCGCTTCGCATCTCGTCTCGGTGTGAATTGACCCTTAGTCAAAAGTCAGGTTTTACAAAAATGCATATTTTTAGTATAAAAATTTTAAGGTTAAGCGAGAGCGTTGAGTGGACTGTATTTAGAGTGCCCAAAATATGCAGGGCTGGCTGCAACAAATACCTACTTATGTTGTTTACGAATGAAGTGTCAAGCCATCCTTTAACACCTTATTTACGTAGTTTTATGTTACACAAAGCGACATTAGTAACTAAAGTTTCGTTAAAATGACAATTCTTTAGTATAAATTTAATGGGTCAAGAGGCACCCAATAAAGACATTTTAGGTCAATAATAGTGGTTACAAAATAATAAACCTTTATTTTTGCCTGAAGTGGTTTTGTGTTAAACTAATGGATTCATTAGCGTTAATGTCCTCTTACGTAAAGAAGCTTTAATAGTGAAGTCAACGACACTAAACATTAAGAGGAAGTGGTTGTTCATGCTTCTAAAAAAATTAAGATTGTATGTAGTCAGTTTGGTAGATCAATAAAATACAAAATGTTGTTGACCTCCATGTTCCATATCCAGAGGTCGGGGCAGTCCTCGGGGCCGGCGGCCACCAGGTAGCGGCCGTCCGGGCTCCACGACAGGTACGACACGCCGTACGTGTGCCCCTCCAGGGACTTCCTGCGACACCACACGACACGACACAATACAATACAATACACGACTATACCACGTACACTCACGGACTAAACATGTTTACCACCTTACGGTCCATAATAGCTTGCACATTTCTCTTTCGTAAGGTTGACCAGAATAAAATGAATATTGATAGATATGGATTGTATTTGACATAAAACTAAGTATTGAGTTCGAAAGACGTAAAGTCAAAATATATTAATTAAAAAAAAAACACAATTTTAAAACTTATTACATGTTTGTTGATACGCATATTAGACTTTATTGCGTGCGGTATGAGATGGAATTAAGTTTGAAAATTTTTCCTACCTATAGAAAATCCTTTCTTAGCAGATATGTTATGGAAGGAACCGTGTACAAAATTTCAAATCTCTAACCCCAGCGGTTTGGGCTGTACATAGATTTTTAGGTCGATCAGTCAGGACAAGACATATAGAGTAAGAATATTAACAGACTAAAAAGTTATTCTCTTTTAGCGTTAATATGCGAAGCGTGAACAGTTTAAAGAATAGATAAAAAACGAGAAATTGGTATTCATTATAATGGAACTATAAACGCAGTCGTTTCAAGGCAGCGTTGCATATACCCGTGCCCACAGCACATACTCTAGTACAGTCGTTCCAGTAAATTAAAGGATCCAGCCTTTATTTAGCACTTCTATAAGAAGAATCCTTCTAACTTTCTGGTAACACCGTTATTCGTTATATTGACATATTCTGCGACATAATACTGGATCATAATATAGACTAATTTTTTTTTTGTTTAGCGTCTCTTTCTCTTGTGTACACTATCAAATAAGCTGACATACCTAAAGGTGAGCCTCTTGGCGACGGGGTCGAAGTCCCATATCATGACGGTGTTGTCCTTGGAGCCCGAGGCCAGCTTGGACCCGTCCGGGGACCACTTGCAGTACCACACCTCGTCGCAGTGCTCGTTCACTACCTGCAAACATACACTCATTATACTTTATACATACATACTCAAGGTAACGATACCAACAAATAATCTACTGGAAATAAGATTCAACATGAAAAGTTTAGCTACAGATTAAATTGAGGTTTCATTTCTGTCTGAAATCTAAAATTCCGATCTGTGTTTAATTTCTTTTTACAAGCTTTTATTTAACTTGCAATGTATGTTTGTTCGTTCGGGTGGAATCTTGCAAGTCGAATTTCACCCACTTCCAGTGGTTGGGTTGACTTGATATTTGGTGGACATTAGTATATTGGAAGATAATGCAAGTACAGACAGTAAAAGTACAGTTACCCAAAACAAGCTTGTATTAAAAATGAAATTTAAAAAAAAAACTTATTCTACATTT